>LOEQ01007522.1:70600-102852 GCA_001685075.1 Bramus lutescens | reverse complement strand
ACACACACACACACACACACACACACACACAGAGAGAGACAGAGAGAGAGAGAATACAGAAAAACTCCATATGAAATGGTTCTATATAGATACTCAATTGTACTTTGTCTTTACAGTTATTTGCTATTGCCCCTCATGATTATTTTAAATATCCTAGATTGTCACATAGGAACATAGGTAATTGTGTACTCATTTTTATTTTATTATAACTTCAATTGGTCTTTTATTTTGAGTACTATTAATAGCCAAGTATTTTGCGAATTGAAAAAGAAGCTGCAAAGGAATGAATGAAGCGTTTTCCTGTCTTCCATGCCCTTAATATCACGGTAAATATTTGGAAATCAGGAGGTAGCCCCTTGATTGAAGTGCTGGTTGTGCCAGCCTAAGGACCTGAGTTCATATCAATAGCACCTAGTAAAAAGCCCAGAATGGCATGTGTGCCTATAGTCCCAGCGTTAGAGGACAGAGACAGGTAGATCTAAGAGGCTTTCATGATCAGTCTAATAGAAAAAATAAGCTCACGTTCATTGTGAGAATCTGCCTCAAAATATGAAGGTAAGGATTGGAAAGACGGCACAGCAGTTAAGAACACAGCAAACCTCAGTTCAGTTTCCAGCACTGCCTAAAATTCCAGGTCCAGGGAGCCTCAGACACCTGTCTGGCCTCTGAATGCACCTACGTCCATATGCGTATACTTACACAGAGACAGACACACTGATAACTAAGAATAAGATACATCTTTAAAAATGTACATAAGTTTGAGTAGATATTGAGGAAGACACCACAACATCAACCCCTGGTTTCCAAACACACAAGCACAACAAATACACTCACTCACATCTATACACTCCTCCCCCCAAAACTGGGGAACTTAACTTTTCCCAATTATTAGGATTCAGTTTATTTCTACTTTGATATGATATATTATCAGAATTGTTCTATAGACCAGAAATTTTATAGTGATGGTATAGCTAAACAAATATATAGAAGAAAGTACTTCAGAACTGAAAGAGTTAAAAATCACTGTTGAATAAAAATAAATACCTGCCATCTAGGTAAAAATGACCTTAATGGTATTTCCATTTTTAAAGTAAATATTAGAGTAAGAGTCATTAGGTAACATGATTTATTATAAAATAACAGCAGGGATATGTAGATTTCATAGTAATTCTATAAGTAATGCCAAAGATTCACCTTCAGGAGCAAGCTAATTAGCTCATTAAAATATCCTATCTCGCTGAAAGCTGTTCTCCTTGAAGACTGTCAGCTGTGTGATTGAATGACAAGCAGACTCTCTTGGTATTTTATGGATATGTGATCCTTGGCATTCCATAATGAAACTGCTCTTCTCTGTTTGTAAAAGAACATTCAATTTTCATGGAAATGTCAGAAAGATTATATTGTTTTCTTCCATTTATTTGGATTGTTTCGGTCTGGGATGCATTTGAAAACCCTCGGCAGTATATTTTGCAGTTGCTTCAATAGTCATAATACAACTGGTACAATTTGGCAGTGCTAATTTATTGCTAATGGCCAAAGATAGGGATCTTTTTTCAAGAAGAAATCATGTGAGAACTATCAATTTCCAGTTAATGTCAGATTATTTCAAGATTGAAGTCCTTTTATTCTACTTTCCCCCAAACGATAAGAAAACATTCTATGATAGGATAATTATGTATGTATGTTTTTGTGTGCTTACTTGTGTTTGTGCATGGATACATATGCACATGTATGTATATACATAATATGCAAATACATATATCATGCATGTTGCATGAAAGTTGATAGACATTCAATATATGTTTAATAATAAAATAAATATATTCAGCAACTAATCATTTCACATGTCAGAAATTTGATAGCTCTTTGTGCTTATATTTTCCTATGGTTATATTTTCAATAAGCTTTGTCATTGGATAAAATAGTTACTTATAATGCAAGCATACTCTGTTTTCATTTTGTTTAAACTAATATTTTGCTAGTTAATACCTAATCATGTTAAATCTTAATAAATAGTAGTTTAGACATTCATGTGAATTTTAAGACAGTTTCTTGCAAAAGATGTTAACATGTGGGGGAAAGGGAGAAAAATCAAACAAAAATGTAGGAATTAGTAAAAGCCTATTGAACTTCAGCTAAAATAAATAAAACTCATCTATTATTTACTTATTCATACATATATTCAATTATAAATGTTTATAAACTAACAAGATGTTAGAATAGAGAATATACTGATGAATAAATATGACAGCAGGCATTAGCCAAATTTGTAAGTATAGACTGTTGTGGGATATAAAGAAGGGTTCATAAGCCAGTCTTTCTGAGTTCAAGGTGTCTTCCCTCAAGGGCATGCAGAATGTCACAAAAAATGTATTAACCAGAGGAATATTCATGAAGGGTCCAGACAGAGATTGTGAATTGCATCCAAGTCCCCTCTTTCATTTAGTAACGAACCATGGCCAGCAAATCAGCTGCAAGAGGGTTCATGTCCACCCACTGAATCAAATACTTTGGTCCCAGCTGGAGGGCAGGCTGGTCATGAAGCTAAATTATCAATGATATACAATGAATAAAAGTGATGTATTTATTTACTTGGTTACTTCATTAAGTATACAATAGTATAATGATTAGGACCCAGCTTGGACTACAAGGTCAAGTACCAACCCTTAAGGAGTGGAGTACAAGAAAGACAGAAGGAATTCAGGTTGATGTAAATGAATTACTCTAGCACCATTGCTTTGTGCTTGGGGGACTATAGGTCTTCCACAGAACCCAGTTGTGTGCTAGATTTGCAGGCTTCTGCTGTTCTTGAAAATGTGTGCTGGCCTTCCAACAACAAAAGAAACAGAGAGAAAAAAAAACAGTGCAAAACAAGCAAACAAAGACACTTCCATTTTGATGGGGGAAACAACATATTTGGGATTGTATTTCTTAATTTCTTAACCTGGATTCAAAATAAAGAGGCTGAGGAAAGAATTTGTGCAAAGGGCCAAGAATGAAATGTAGGACACAGACATTGAAGGATTTGCTATCAGGATGGCTGACATTTTGATCTGCTTCTGGAAGGCTTTCCTATCATTTAGAATAATCCGACTCTCTCCCTCAGACTCTTTTCTTTCTTAGTCTACCCAATCTAGGGTTCTTTTCCCCCAACAAAGTCTTGAAGTACAGAATTTGTTTACAATCATCAATGTCTGCAAAATCTGAACCTAGACCCCAAGCCTTCAACTTTCTGTCAAATAGCTAATATCTTATGATTTCTGAATATAATAAAGTTTCCATTTTAAATATTCATCTGCAAGAGTTCCATACAAATCCCCTGAGGACAGGGAAGTGTTTACACACTTAAAAAAGTGTCAAAATATTTTTAAAAGCAAAGTATGCACTACATTTATCATTATTTTTGCTTAACCTGTGCTTCGAAACTATATAATCCACAGAGCTCATAAAATTGGGCTCTCATCTGCCTTCCTTGCCTGCCCCTGATACTTCCAGTCCATTGACATTCGGATTGTACTGCACATGATGATTCAATGTATTGGCAGCCTGCTGTTTTCATGGCCCACTCATGTTCAAGACACTTTCCCCTATAATTATGCCCCTGTCAACATCATTCACAACAGGCCCATCACTCACAGTTGTATTAGCTTGCAGAAATTTCATATTGATATATTCAATCATTTTACTTTTCTGAAGTCAACTAAGTGCTTGTGAAACTCATGAAAAAACCTGCAAGCCTATTTGACTTCACCATTGACCCACGAACTGGAGGTTAAGAAAGCATTCCACAGCACTGGATCATTCTTTCTTGACTTTTGGATTACCTCTTCCCAGGCTCTCAAGTCTCACTTCATTTAGAAATGGATCACATACATTTTTAACTGGATGGACTATATCATTTTTAAGTTTAAATCATGTTTTAATAATTTCATTTCCTCTCATACTGAATTTGTTATCTTTGCCTGCCTTTTTTCCTATCTGATAAAATTTTTATTTATCACAAATGTTAGAAAATATCAAATCAATGTTTATCATTTTTCTTGTCTTTGTTCTACTCTCACCCCTTTCTCCCTCAGGCTCTTCACCATTTTCTGTCTGAAAACTCATGTTCCCCAGTTCTGCTAAACTTCCTAACATTCACTTTCAATTGTTTTAGGATTCTGCGCATCCATACAGTAGCATTCGGTGTCCATGTGAAACATTAGATAAGTTGAACACATATCTGCTACTGCAGAACGACTGTTGTGTTTCAAAAACAGCTATGGGAAAAACAAAACAAATAGAACTTCATTTATGTAAATAGCATGACTTTAACTCAGAATATAGCTTATTATCTTGATTTCAGAACTGTTACTCACAAAAATTTAAGTAAATATTTTAAATTACAAATTATTCCTTGTCCTCTTCTTTAGTTATAGTAAATGCTGCACAGATTTGTTTTTCTAAAAACATGAAATGGTCAATAGATGCATATCAGGAGCAAGCAATAGACACTTGCCTGCAATGATATTTTGTTGTGCGGAAATCTATTTTTATCCATGTTGTCTGAGAGTAAGAATCTGGAAGAAATGCATATATATGTGGTTTTTCTGTTTTTTATTATTTTACTTAACTGTGCCTTGTCCCCTAGACTAGTGTCTGTTTCTGACTTTGATAGAGTACAGCTGACCAACAAGTATGGGACTAAAACACACTTCCTTTCGGTTTTAAAGACATAGAACAGGATATGTGGAGCTCTACCTAGGGTCAAAGCAATGTTTATTTTTAAAATAAGTCTGCGTAGTGACCACCCATATTCTGTCATCATTGTGCATTGTGTCCTGAGTGTCAGAGGTGGGCACAGATACTTGTGTGCATCTGTGCATGTGCGTTTATGTTATGAAACATTTTCTAAAACATTTAGAAAGAGGGTTCACGTTGACAAAGTTGGAGAAAAGACTGCTTAAATCAGAAGACTTCTAAAGCAATCTAAAGCAGGCCACTCGTCACTACTGTTTTCTCTCTTTTTATCAGTGTCTTCCCACTGCAAGCAAACATAACACAATACGTTCATGGTTTCCAAGCTGTTCATTTGTTACAGCACGTTCCTCTTTGCTAATTGGACTTGTGTTAATTTCTCCAAGCGTACTGTGTACCAACCTTCTGCCCTTCCTTCATCTTAAAGACGTAAAGAAAACATCTATGCCTTATCAGAGATGCATACTTTTATTCTTTTGCTTCCATGTTCCAGGATATGCAATAGTGTCTTATACATGGAAGTCATCAATGTAAAATTCATAGTAAGTAAAAAAAGAAAGGAAGATTTCCATGCTGATGGGATTACTTGATAACATGATTTTTCTGTGTGAAATCAGTGTTCAGTTTAGCAAGATTACAATAGTAGTATTTATAAAGAGGTTATGTTGTATATTAAGGCATGTAGCAATGATTTCATAGAAACTATGGATGGATCTACTATAATAACACTCTTGGCTAAGTCTGAATTGTATAACATCTTCAAGTTTCTAAATACTTTCACATACGTAAACTTACTTGTAGAAGAGCTCTGTTTTTCTAGCTGGGTGAAGGTCAGAGAAGCATAAGAACATAACTAGGAACAGAAGGAAACTAGATTCATCCTCCAATGATTCATGCATATATACGGCATGATTGTAAAATAATTTTGGTTTGATTTTGTGTGTGTGTGACTGTGGCTGACATTTTTTATTTTTTTATTGATTTTTATTGAGCTCTACATTTTTCTCTTGATTTTGATTTTTATCACTCATCCTACAACTTGAAGTTTATTAATTTCTGACAATGGAAAATGTCTAGAATGGCCAATTCAACAGTATACTCAGGTAAACATTTGAGTAAGAACCAAATATCTTAGTGAAGATGAAAAACAATATATCTACAGTCAAACCTATAAAAGCTACCATGGATGGAAAAAAACTAAAGATGAGTATTTGAGCTCAAGATGTAATCAATTACATGGCTCCTCCAAGACTCATTATTTTGTATTTGGAGAGGCCCTTAGTTTTAAGTTCTTGCCAGTTTCACTATTGAATACACAAACATATTAAAATGAATTAATTTTTTTCCATACATATCTATAGCTAAGATTTTTATTTTTAGAAGTATATGACCAATGTTTTTAAAATGGTTAAGAGATTAATTAAAAAAGAATCATGGCATGGCTTGTGGAAGACATTTAATCGCCTGAGGGAAAAACTCACAGGCAAAAAGAATGAGAATTTCATTAGTCATCTTTAAAAGCATCATATGCTAGACCAAGAAACACATTAATCTAGCAAAAGATCATAAATAAGTCATATTTGTCCATTTTGCTGAAAAAAATATGAATGTAAACTAGCCTTCCCCTTGCTTTCTCACCTATCTCAGTAAATTTCTCCTGATATTCTTGTTGAAAAACTGGATAACCCTGCATTCGATAATAAACAATTTATTGCTAGAGTACTGAGAGTACTGTCTAAGGTCTTCCTGCCCTGAGAAGGTTCCTTAGCGCCCTTCTATGTTAGAAACTTTTTAAAACTATGTGGTCAATTCCTGCCAAGGAACAGCACAATTCTAAACTGACAGATTCCTTCCTGTAGGGAGGATCCTGAAGACTCAGGAAAAAAATAAAATTTACAAGTCTCAGAAAGCTTGTGGAATTTACAAGATTCACAAGGCAATCCCTAAAGTCACATAAGCAGAACCAATTGCTAGGGAGAGGTAACTGTCTGACAGGCAGTCTTCTAATTAAATCAATAATTCTAACTCTGTAACTGGTTGTGTTTCTTCATGTTTAATTCCGTTGTTAAAGAAACTTGAGTCTGATTTCATCATTGCCTTCGGATGCTTCTGACATTGTTGGTCACAGGGAAAGATGGTAACTAGAAATCTTGAAAAAACTTTGCCTTTATCCACTCATTCAAGTTTTCAAAAATTTTATTGCTAAAACTCATATTGCTAGCATATTTATTATCGTTATATCATCAAGATCATTATTTTATTTTTCAAATGTCCAGTAGAAATAGCTTTCTAGGTTCAATACATGGCAATGTTCAGTGACATTTTCTTGACATATGCAGCGCTACTTACTCTCTGCTCTTCTATTTACCCTCATCAACCACAGTCTCAAAGACAGTTGAGAAATTATCACTATGAGATTTCAGAGGAAGACAAATCTTAACTTTATTTTGTGATGAGCTTTTTAATTATCATCCTATTTTATTACTAGTTGTTGTTGAGAGTCTCTTATTGTGTTCAACTTTTAATTTTATTGGGATAAGTATACCTTCATAAGGAAAATATAGTGTATTTAGAGATCATTTGCATTTATGTTTTCAAGTCTCTACATGGGGATCTTGGAACATGCATAAAGTGGTATTCATAAATGATTAAATGAAAAAAGGAATTGTGGTGCGATGTATAAGATAAAAGAGGCTTAGCTAATTTTAAAATGCACACACACCCACACACCCACTCCGAGAGAGAGAGAGAGAGAGAGAGAGAGAGAGAGAGAGAGAGAATGGGAACTACATCTGAAGAGTTCTTTTCAAAGTTAATGAATTATTCAAACAGCAATTTGATTTCTGTAAAGTACTGATTATTTCCTACTAAGTCTCCAGGAAAGGGTTTTAGCTTTCACTCATCAACAAAATAGGCTAATATGAGCAGTATATTCACGGACTAAAAAGAATTCACTCTTTTCTGTCGGTGAGGAATCCAGATACTTTTGCAATTAGTATTATTGACTAAAATTAGTACTTTGCAACCTTTTCCTCAAAAGAATAAGCAGCTGATTGCTATATCTTAAAAACTCCCCTACTGTTCTACCATTGTACAGGTTTGCCAAAACTTCTGCCTCATGGCTACTTAAATACTCTAGGTTCGAGTTCAATTCTAATGTTTCAAAACAAGAACAAACACGTACACACACTATACAGAAATGTGTACTTCTCCATAGTGTAGGAATCAGTGGCGTTGTCCTCCAAGGGCTCTTAGGCATCCTCACTTCTCAGACATTAAAGATGCAGAAACTAGGGCTCATCAAAGTGAAGCAATTGGCCTAGACTTTTAAGTCACTGTCTGTCCTTCTCAGCCACATTTTATAATCTATTTGTCATTTTTTGTAACTATTAATTTAAATCAGGCCCTGTTAATTATATTTTTCATCATTTCATTTGCTAAATGTTCAAATATCTTCCATATATGCTACAGCAAAAACGAACAAGGAGAATATACTATATAACGGTTTTTACTTGAATAATCTCCTGCATACAATGCTGAGCTAAAGATTGTAAAAGTCGTTTTTGGAACTGGCTCTATCTAGTTAAGTAAGCACATTGGATCTTGGGAGAGGCATTTGTTTGGAAGTGGTTCAGTGTAGGAAGCCAGGGAGGTGAGCAGGGAGGCAGAAGAAAATTCCATTCTTTGTTTGGCTTCTCTCCCCAACTGTTCCGCTCTTTAGTGGTTCCTCTGCTAATCGGCACCAGTTCACAGCCAATACTGTCTCCAGAAAAATCCTCCTCCTTAGAAACAAGCATGAGTTTCCCAAACGCTTCTCACTGTCTCTTACCTTCTGCTGTGGTGGGAGCGAACCAGCTCCACTAAGAACTGTAGTCATCGGCCCCTTTCCTTTGTGAAGCAGATGGTGTGGCTAGAACGTCTTCACAATGGTTGGAGCTTGTTTCAAATTAAAGTCACAGCCTTCCCTATTTCCTGCGCTGTAGTTAACCATGGCTTCTTTGTCATGTTGCAGGCATGAGACTGATCAGCAGTTGCAATCCATTTGCACTCACCAAATGTTAAAGTGTTTTGCTTGTGAGATCTCATGCCTTAAGGAAAATGGAGCGAACAATGGAAGATTGACACTTCCTCATTATATTCAAGGGTTCAGCTTTTCAACTTACTTGGCATTGTTAGTTAACTGTGCTATTTCTTTTAAAACAATTTGAAAGAAACTCTCTTTTCAAGTAAAATCTTCGTAAAATCACACATTATTCCCAGGATCCATAAATGAAATGCAAATGTATAGTTGAATTGTGTTTAACTCTGAGCAGAAAATAGCTTACTTTGAATATCTTGATTCTTTGGGGGTTGTATAAATGCACAATCTGTTTCTGTCTATTCCTTATTTCCCAGATTGGTATACATGTTTAGTTATTTAATTTGCTCCGTTTTATGTTTTCACAGTTTATCTAAATATAACTGACATACAACAAGCTAAACATTTAAAAGGAATGTTTTGCTCGTTTTCAACACATATGTATATCCCTGCAAATCAGTAATCACAAAAAGAACATCATCTATATACATGAACAACATTCTCATACCCTCCACATTTCCTTTCCCCGATTAGCTCTGATGTCCAGAGAACCACGGATTCTTGTTTTCCATTTGTTAAAAAAGTTACAGTATGAAGACCGTTTAGTCTGACTTCCTCAGCATAATTATTTCAAGACTCAATCATATTGTACTTGTGGCATTTATTGCTTGCAGTTCACTAGAAAACTCAATTGCATAAATGTACTGTAGTCTACCGATTAGCCAAAAGTGAGCAATTGGGTTATTTCTCATTTTGGAATTTAACCAATAAAGCTACCCAACCAATTGTGTTCCGATGTAAACTTACGCCTCCTTCATTACTTTTCAGCAAGTACATGGATGTGGATGCCTTGATCATACAGTGGGTTCACGTGTAATGGTTTAAGGCAAATGAGCACTTTTGTAAAGTACTGCGCTCTTTTATTTACTCAAAAGTTCTTGTTTTGAAGTTAGTCTATGTTGTCTTAGTTTCTTTTCTGTGGTTGTGATAAAGTACCCTGGCAAGAGCAACCTACAGGATAAAGGGCTTATTTAGTTCATAGTTTCAGGTTACAATCCATTGCAGCAGAGAACTCATAAAAGCAGGAGCCTCAGAAAGCTGATCACATTATTCCCGGAGTCAGAAGAAAATTGCAGTGATTACATGCATGTCTTGTTAGTACTCAGTTTGCTTTATATAATCTGGGATCTCCTGCCCAAAGGAATGGTATTACCCAAACTTAAGATGGGCTTTTGGAAGATAACAGAAGAATGTATGAGCCACTTTATGTTGAAACACATGGAACAGAGACGGATATCCAGTACGAGGTAATTAAGGTATCTGGGACACCACAAGTCAGCTAACGAAGGCCGACACTGCATTTTCAGGGCATTTCAAAGAGAGCAGTGATGTAGCTTGTTTGGCAGAGGACTCATGTGATTCTATTTGAATACAGCCTTCACCAGACTGCCTACGTGGTCCCCCTGGATGTCTATGTAGTTACTTTGTGTGGCCTGTGTGCCGTTTTTGATGTGTACCTGTTTCTACCAGAGTCAAACTATGTTAGATGCTGTATTTGGGACTGGAGAAACACCCATCCTACTGAAATGAATAACCGTCATTTTCTTAGCCTTCATGTTGTGAAACAGAGATTTGTTGGAGTACTTAAAAATTAGCCTGTAATCCAATCAAGTAAACCCTTTGTATTTTTCATTCTTTCATGCTGACCATTTAATAAATCTTGATTACTTCTTTACATGTTTACAGTTCCTAATCATTTTAATTTGTATACATATTACCCAATAAGCATTTCCATTGCATGTTAATATTGGAGACATTTATTTTCAAATGCATAACTCTATGCAAATACTTTTTAAAATCTAAGGACATTCTGATTTCATTTTCTTTGAAAGCCATGTCTTGACAGAGTCCCGAAAGAAGGAGATTTATATGGTACTACCTACCACATTAACTGCCAGGTTCTTAATTTGAATAAAAGTACTGTTAAAAGGTCTCAGAATCAAAGAGGAAATGAAACTACTAATAGTGACCTTTCTCTTACCAGTCCAAAGTGTTTTTAACCAACTGTCCTTAACTATATGAAACAGAGCAGTAGTTTATCCAAAAGTTTTTGTTATGGATTCATTAATGATTTCTTTACTCCTTTTCACTTACAGCCTTTGGAAAAATTACCCAAATTTTTAATCAGTATTTAATGTTATATGTTTTTATTTGAAAGAGACCTCAGCATTCCCCAGCTCTTTATCTTAACTATATAAAAAGAAGTGATCAGAGTTCACAGGTGAATTGGTAATACGAGGCAGTATATTGAAAATCTTGAGTACGGTTTTTGATATTCAAACTTCGATTTCAGTCACGTAATCTCTATATTTTTCACTCATAAGACAAATAAGTGGGAACTGTTCATTTACATCTCTTGTGGTTGGCAAACCTCTTTGACTAAAGTGAGCAAAGCCCCTAACTCCATTCTTTAGCCAGCAATGCAATGTTGTATAACTGTGGTAGAACTTACTAATTGCTTCATAAATTCAGTGGAAAACTATTACTTAAAGTAGCAAAGGCTTCTTGACAAATACAAGCAACCATTCCATTGCATCCTGAAATTGAAAGAAACAAACCATGTCAACTATTGGTAAAACTTTCTTAGGGTTTTTTGTTGTTGTTGTTGTTGTTTGTTTTTTGTTGTTGTTTAAATTTGGCACCAGGAAACTTTTGTTCCTAGTGAGAATTTATATAGTTTACATAAGTTTTGGTACTTAAGGATATGAGACTATTCTTAGTCAAATGTGAGAAATTTTTACTCATTCAACTTTTGATTGCTAATATGGTTTTCTGTGAGTCATTTTTAGAGATTATAAAGATTTGAGGAGACTGAGTATGACTAACTGGGACACTACACAGTGGTTTTAAGAATAAGTAAGCTCTGGCCAAAATGACTGAGAAATTACCATAGATAACCAACACCATGAGAAAGAACATCATTCTCCTTCTCCTGCCACATACTTTCTGTCAAAGAAGCCAACCTCCAGAATCACTCCTTGCCAGCCCTTTGACCAGAAGACAGATTTTATAGTATATTCTTGGAACAGTAGAATGCATTTTGCAAAATATTTTTGCAAAATCATGGAAGAGAAGCCAAAATTGTATTCATAAAATACTTGTATAATATCAGCAGGTGTATGGAACTGCTGCACTTAAAATATTTAATAACTGTAAAAAATTCACTCTTAACTCATTGAAGACAAATTTGTATGTTAATCACATAAAGTGATGCTATGTATTAATGTAATTTTGATCAACTCCACGTTCTCTTGCAGTTCAACCACTCTCCTCAGGGTTGTTCACAACTGAAAAAAAATTTTCCTGTTACTGGAACCAAAATCTTAAGTGGCTTCTCTCCTCATTTGCAATAAATACATACATTCTTTCAAGTGATAATCTGATGCCTTACATAGAGTGCACTGAAGCAATTCTGTAACTGCTACTGAGAGATGGCTGTTTAAATTCATATCAAACATTTCAAAATTGAGAGTTACTAAGTATTTAATTTTTTTTTAAGATTGTGTTACTGAGAGACGTAAAATGTATTTGAGGTAAAGCGTTTATATATTACATAATAACCTCTAACAAGCTGGGGAACCAAGCTCAGAAAAATGAAGTATTTGAATTTGGCATCTGTGTAACAGTCATGGCTGACCTGGCCACTTTGAGGTTGGCCTCAAAATCATAGAGATCATCCTGCCTCTGTCTCCAGAGTACTAGGATTAAGAACGTGTCACGACATCTGCTCAGCTCTGGCATCTTTTAATCTGACTTGCTCTAGTCTGTTGTAGGGTGACAGGCTTTTAATATATATATATATAAATGAATGTCAGTGTTGTTATGTTTATGTACATATATACATATATGTATATATAAATTCTATAGATATATACACATTTCCAAATGAAGTCATCTTTTCCCATTTGATTATTTTTAATTCTCCTATTCACTTTTCAGTTATAATGAGGTGGAACATTGTGCATTGTAGTGCAATAATGATGAGAAATTGGTTGAGAGTCTAGAACAGTGGATGGAAGATTTACCTAAGGAAAGTTGTAAAGTCCAGGTTTTATCCTCAACATTGAAAAACAAAAAGTCATATTGAATTGTGGGACTATAGAGCACATGCACACATATACATACCATCCACACTATCACACACACACACACACACACACACCATGAACACAAACCCACACACAATCCACACCACAGAAAAAGAAGAGAATGTTTGATGCAGTTCTGCATATCAATAACTATATTCACATGCACATACTCCATGTTTGTTTCCTATTTATTATCATTATTTTCTGAATACATATTGGTCTTTCCAAGTCATATTTAATGAATATAAAGAAATCTTTGTTTGGCATGATAGCCAACTTACAGTGGTTTAAGTCTTATTTTGTGACCTTATAATGGCTTGAATGCATGCTTCAAGTGGTGAAGTTTGGCTTTTTTCTTGGATCTGCCCTGTGAGTGAGACTCTCTGATGCTATACAACGGCAACCATTGCAAAGAAAGCACTTACGTGCAGAAATAAAACTTCATGGTGTCTCATGTTGCTAAGTTATAACGTTTTCTCGATAAGGTAAAGGGAACACACGCTTCCTCCTAAGTTCAATGAGTGATGGGTTAATTGGTATGCAACCCCACTGCAAGTGGGCGAGCCTCTGAGATACCAAATGAAACATTAGCTTGCCTTTGATGGCAGAGGGAGCAAAGAATCAGATTTCCTTTCTGTGATATATTTTGCTTGAATGTGAGACTGAATTAGGAGTTTTGATGGCAGAAGAAGAATGCAGCATTCCTCTTCCGGAAGTCAGTCATCTTCGTTAAAGATTAGCTTCAGAGATTTTAGGAGATTCAATTGTTTGTCTATTACTTGATGAAAAAAATAACCTATGCAAATTGAATTAACATCGGCATTGAATCCTTTTCTTCTGCTTAAGATTTCATTTTAATTCTGATACTCTATAATATTGAGCATGTTACTCTGAATGTAAATGACCTTGTTAGAAAAAAAAAAGTATCAAACTTTATTTCAAGGGTTCAATATGATGGCTATCATTTGGGTAGAGAAATCAAATCAGCGTGTGTTAGAAAACCTCGAAAATCACTGTGCTCAGTCATTCTTTGCTTCCTCAAACTTCTTAGCCCCTCGGGCTAAGTGTCAGTCACACTTCCAGCTTGCAGAGTTCTGAATAATTCATAGGTCTTCCATTGAGCCTTTCACCAAGGATTGATAGTAATGTCACTAATGAAATGTCCTGGCCAGCTGTAGCTAAACTACTCCACATTGACTCTGTTTATCTAGTCAACGCTCCCAATAAACCCGCAAACATGCTAACATGCCAATAGTTGTGCATAGGAAACTACACTGTAGTTCTAAGTCAGGATGGCTAATACATCATCAAGGAGACTAGATAATTTAATAAGCATTGATGGAAAATAGTCTTTAAATATAAATTGACAGTCTTTTTTTTCTAATTGGACCAAATTTTTACTGTTTTGCATGTGCTGTAGGATGCTGGCTACTAATTATTCTAAATTCCAGCTTATTGTGTATGAGGCATAGAAGCCTGATTTATTATCTGTTTTCTATGTTTTTATGAGGCTCGTTAGCAGAACTTTATTATATCTGACTGACTCCCTGATGTCAAGAAGCCATTTTTGATGAAATATTTAATATAAAAATGAGCAAGCAAATCATTGAAATGGTTCTGCTAAACAAGAAAAGCAGAGTGGGATATAAAATATTGTTTACAGGACAATTAACAATATTATTGCAATTTCCAAACAACTCCTTAAGCGCCATATGGAGGCGCTGCCTGGGAGGAAAGTGGTACCCCCTCCAGCTCGTCATTGTCTTTTGGGCCAACAGGCCTTGCTGCTGCTTCCGCTCCAGTGGTAGTCAGTTCTTCCGTTGGATTAATGATTGCGCATGGCCAGTTTGAAATGACACAGCAATACCAAAGATGATCCTGTGTGAGTCCAGCCTAATGTCTCCTGAGGGAAAAGAATGGATATTTGTCAGTCCTTGGTTTACTTGTTTGCTTACTTCTTCAATCATGGCCAAGTAACTGAGCATTCCTGCAATCTAAAGCTCAAAGACTATGCATTTCGTTTTTGTTTTAACAACTTTTTTCTAGTTTTGAAATACAGTTTTTAACTTCTTTTTTGACTCTTTGAGAATTATGCATCCTAACTCTGTTCACCTCTTGGTCCCCTATATCCTTCCCTCACCCCTGCCCCCTGCAAAGAAAAGAAAACAAAGTAAGCAAGCAAACAAAGGCAAAACCAAAAAATTCCGCAAACCAAATCAAAACAAAACCAACAACTAAAAGAGAAAAATCTCTTTGAGTCTTCTTTATTCCTGGTTCTCCAACACCTCTTCATTTATCCTGGTGGCACTGGAAGCTTCGGTACGCCATGTTCTGTACCCTTTTGTCCCATAGCTTTCCAGGTAATGCTTATTGCCCTGAGTCACTGGTCTGGTTCCAGGGCTCTGGTTTCTGGTACACCGTCCTTACTGAATACTCTCCATTGGGATAATGCCTTCGTGAGCTCCAGCAGGCCCTACATGGGGTAGATGTTAGAGTGGGTCAACCCAAAGCCTGGCTGTGGTAGCCAAGCTGGTCAGTCGGAGCCACTTTGGCCACCTGCCTTAGATGAGGAAGTGGAGTCAGCTCCCTTACATGCATGCTGTTAGGGTTGGTTCACCCTTGATTATGGTGAGAGGTGGGGGCCTTTTCTCCCCCCACCTGAGCTCAGGGGTCAGTTAGCTCTCTTGCTGTAATGTCCAGCAAGAGGTAAGCCCAGCTTTCACAGGGCCAGCGAAGGGCACGTCCTGCTCAGTAAACCTCTATAACTTCATCTTACATTGTTTCTAAGGCCTCCTGAGGTGACACAGGCCACAGATATCAACACAGACTTCAAATGCAAGTGGACACAGACCAAGACATGGCCCTCGGCAGCAGCTTGGGTCAGGACGAGATCCTATGTCTCCGTGGAAGGAATGGTTACTCAGGATGTAATGATTATGTCGGTAGTACGGCTGTCGGAAACCACAAGACCTCAGGTTGTGGCCCAATCCTGGATCTCTTGGTGACCTTTGGAAGCAATGCAGAACCTGAACTTCAGCACAGACCTCAGCCCTGGTAGGACCATGAATCCCAACATGGTCCTTAGCAGCAAGTGGATGTCACCACTGAGAATGCACTGTTTTAAGATGGCTGAGGTCTTATAAATTTCCACATAACAGTCAGATGGACTACTTCTGAAGGGTATTTCCCACAAGCATAACCTGCACCACAGAGATAAGGCTTCCCCACCTTTTCTCAGGAGACAGATGGGTCTATGTCTGCTGGGTGACAGTGGCAGCTGGGACAGGCATCACAAGGTCACTGGCAGCAACAGTAACCAGTGACACTGCCAGGGTCAACTGTGGAAACATTTTGGTGATGAAGACATTATTGAAATTCTCCTGGTGCTGCTGAACCCTGCCCTCTGGCAAGCCCAATGAACACTTTCACGCTCACCTTCACAGCAATGTAGCAATGGGGTGGTCCATAGCTTTTCTTTTAGTGACCCCTGTTGGAGGGCGAATCCCAGTGGTTCACTGGATAAATCCAAAGTTCCAGGCTTAGCAGATCATTTTTCCTTGTGGATAAAGTCCACCCAAAGCTTATCAAAGTAACTGCTCATTGATCCAGTTCAATATTATGCTTGTCGGTGTATTCATGTAAAGCCTCAGTTCCCATATTCCCATCAAGAACTTTCACGTTTATGATAAAAAAATGACACCTTCTGGACCATACTTGCTAGCATCCAACATTACTCCACATGTACAAGTTATAATGACACTTCTAATAGAGTCGCTGAAGACTCCAACCAAGTCAGGAAAGAATTAGGATGTTATACTTTAGGCCGGGGTAATAAACCCTGACAAAACCCCAGATTTGAGGGTTATATCTAATTTGTGCTTATAAACAATAATGGAATAGTTGCAATTTTGTTTGTAAAATACCCATGCATGACAATAGGACCTTCACAGTCTTGTTCACATAAAATGGAATATCACAGTCTATTCATTTGGGTCTAATTGATTTAAATCTGTTGTTTATATTGAAACACCAAAACAGGAGCTGGGAAGTAAGCTCGGTAAGTGAGATGCTTGCCTTGTACGTACCAGAACCTGAGTTTGATACCCATGATCTGTGTTGAAAAAAACATAATAAAAGCTGAATGTGTTAGCATATAGTCATAGTACAGTACAGGGGAAATAGACAGGTGGCTCCCTAAGACTTGTTGACCTAATAGCTTAGCCAACTTGGGAAAATGAGCAACTAAACCTCAAACAAGATGGGTGAGCACTGAGCAATAATATCGGAGGTTGTTCTCTGTCCTGCATATGCCCATTCACAAGCATGCACCCATTTGTACATCAGCATCCTACCCCAACACACACCATGTTGATAAGAGTTGGCAATGCACGGTCTTCTCCAAGGAATACCAGTGTGGGGATGCTAGGATTGCATCTCACATCAACCATAATATTGACTTCACTTTTAATATTTTTTAACTGGCCGGAGCATTTATCCAGCCACTTTGTACTGCACATGGCTTTAAATACTTAATAATATTCACCCTGTATACTTTTTGATCAAGCTGATATTCATCTTGGTTCCTTTATTGCACCACTTGTGAGTCCTAAATCTCAGTACTTTCAGTATTATTATATTGTAGGAGGGAAGAAGGGGAGGGGGAGGAGCATTTGAGGGAATGGGATAGTCAAGATAGGGGAAGGACAGAGATGAGAGCAAGGGAAGAAATATTTTGATTGAGGGAGCCATTATGGGGCTAGCAAGAAACTTGGCACTAGAGAAATTCCCAGTAGTCCACAAGGATGACTCCAGCTAAGATCCTAAGCAATGACAGAGAGGGCGCCCGAACTAGCCTTGCCCTGTAGACAGATTGATGACTATCTTAAATGTCACCAGAGAGCCTTCATCCAGCAGCTGGCGGATACAGAGGCAGAAACCTGCAGCAGAGCACTGGGCTGAGCTCCCAAAGTCCAGCTGAAAGAGTGAGACTACGAGCAAAGAGGTCAAGACCATCATGGGGACACCCACTGAAACAGTTTACATGACCTAATGGGAGCCACCAACTTGGGCCTGACAGGGAAGGAACCAACATAGGATCAAGCTATACCCTCTGAATGTAGGTGACAGTTGTATGGCTGGGGCAGACTGCAGGGCCCCTGGCAGTGGCACTAGGATTTGTCTTTGCTGTTTGTACTGGCTTTTTGGAACCCATGCTCTTTGGATGGATACCATGCTCAGTCTGGATATAGTGGGGAGGGCCTTGCTCTTTTCTTGGAGCAATGTGCCTTGCCCTCTCTGGAAAGTGGATGGGGATTGAGGTGGGGTGAGGAGGTGGGGGGTATGGGAGGAGGGAGGGAGTGGTAATTGGGACTGGTATATAAAACGAAAAGAAAAGATAGTTTGTTTTCTTTTTAAAAAATAAAATAAAAAAGTGGAAAAAGGAATTATTATATCTCATTAATAGCCACTTGCCATGGTCACTAACAAGTCACACAAGGAGTCAGACTTTTTTAAAGGCCTGGTAGTCATTGTGTTTAGAGGTGGCTAGGGTGAGACCTAATTTCTGCCTTTCACACTGTGGCAGAAATGCCAGCAATGGAGGCTGGTCTCATTCTTCACAGATGATATGTGTTAATGAAGGAAGAGGCATGGAGAGAGGATGTCACCTGCAGGCCTCTTTCACATAGTTTGTAAGAATCGATGATTGTATTGTGCTGGGCATCAGGACCACAAATAAGTAGGGATGATGCTGTCTCTAAGCATGCAGAAAGAATGGATGAATTCATCTTCTAAAATGTCTACATAAAAACTAGCTTTATGTCTTATAACATTTTAATACAATGTATCTTTTTTATTAGTATATTTATGCAAGACAGTCTTGGATCATGGTTGACTCTGCTCAAACTGTCAGTCATGTTGCCATATGAATAAAACTAGGAAAGAGTCGAACACAGTGGATGTACCAAGAAACAACTATGATTTCCATCCCCCATAGCAGATCAGAGGATATTTGAGGGGAGAAGTTTCTTAACGTTAAAAATTCTAATGAAACAAGAATAATAAATTGTCGTGTATATTACGGCTTTTAACCTAAAAAAAATACTTCTAGTTCAATTTCAGTGAGTCAGAGCAGCATAATGACTTTATAAGGATGATTAGATGGTGCATTTGAGGAGTACATGCACCATTTTATCTCTCTCTCTCTGTTTTCTTTTAGCACTATGAAAACCTTTCCTTTCAGTTAATGGCCTTAACCCAACATGTGTGATTCAATGAATGAAAGAAAAATGAATAAGATGGTATGTACATACATATATATATATATGAACTATTCCTAATATTTACAAATATAGATTTAAAAGTTTCTTAATTATTTTTGGTTATGAGTGGAAGTCTCAAACAACATACACCACTTTGCTTGCTTTGCTACATTGTGGCAAAGAACCTGAGATAAACTGATGAGTGGTTTCTAAGGTTCCCTTCCATATTCACTTGGCTGCACTGTTTTGGAACTCACAGTGAATCAAAAGATCACCATGACAGACAACATGAGATGGGTAAGAATTTCTGAAATACAGAAAGTGGATTGGGGGAAAAGCACGGGGACAAGTTAAATTCCCTTTAAGGACCCAACAGTTTATTCATTTAGGTGCCATCTCCTAAAGGACCAGGAGATTCTCAATTCATAAATAGAGTGATCCATTAATGCCATTAGTACATTTATGAGCCAATAAATTTCTAGCAGCCCTACCTATTAGCACCAGTGCATTGGGAATCAAGCCCTTAGCATACAAACCTTAGAGGTCCATTCAGGATCAGATTATAGCTCTCACTAGCCACTGGCGCACAGGTAGAGGGAACACATAGATCTCCTTTGAACCATTTTTAAACTCAGAAATGGAAAAACTCTTTGGAATTATACCTTTGTTATATATAGTTCACCTATCTTTATGAGGCAGTCACTTCACTTTCAAAATGGAAATTTTGGTGTAAAAATGATAGTGTCCTTCATACTATTCCCATTTATGAGAGAGAATACCTGCAAGTGGGGTGAGATAGAAGGTATAATCTAGTCAGATCCAAGAAATAAAATGAAATTCATGTTGACCATTCAAGCTGAGATAGGATTTAGGTAAAATATCACAGAGAGGAAGAGATTTTCAGAACTACCTTCAAATGATATGAGTGCCCCTCCTTTTTTAATAGATGGATTATGAGATGGTGCCGAGCTGAATTTTCTTCAAATGTCAGCAGAAACATCAGATGTGAACTTCTGATTTTTTGGTCCTATAAGGGAAAATATCAGATTGTACTTAATTAAGCTCTTATGGCAGCACACATTTAAGACATATCTTTTCTCACATTTAATTTTATTTCATGAAATCTTATGTGTCAAATTATTCCCCAGATCATAACACATTTAATATTTTTAATAACGGACAATCGAAGTAATAAGAAACAGCAGACAAAATAATGTTGATTGTAACACATATTTAGACTTTAAGAGATCAGGTTTCTTTTTCCTTCTGTGTGATGCTAAATGCAATGCAATAGATTAGAGATAGGAAAGATCTATCCTAATCATTTGAAAGGAAAGAAAGATAAATAGTCAAAAATATAAAGGCCAGTGCTCTGTTCAGTTTGAGAAGATCTTTCTTACTTTTCTGTCCTAATAATCCAATTATCTCTTGTTGGTATGCCAACCAAAGACAAACACATAAGCATTCTTAAAAACAAAAAGAAAATTTTAATTGCTGGGGATACTACATGAGGACCTTGTATAAATCATGCAGCCTGAGACTTACAGTTATTTATATTTTAATGCACAAAATCACATCCTGGCTCATAACTTCAGTTAGCAAGAAGAGTTCAGCCAGAACCCAGAGGCAGAGCTATAGAAGAAAAGAATAAATGAATAAAAATAAAAGAAAAAGAAAAAAGAAAAAACCACAAAAACAACAACAACAAAAAAAACAAGATTAGTAAATTGAGAAACTTTCTTGGAACTTGGATCTTGGATCCTGGAATTATGGAGTATGTCTTTAGCACCATTGTTCCTATTTTGGCATTGTTAGGGCCATGTGCTGGGCTTCATGTGTCTCTACACAGTGTTAGGTGTGCTAAGGTATGGGGACCTGTTACAATGGATCTTTTTCCGATTGTAGTGAGTTGTTTTAACCAGAGTCATGAGAAATAACTATTTACATAATAAAAACAACCAGGGTGCTTTTTTATTGTTAGAAATTTGGTTGTGATACTTCTTAGAAGCTACATGTTTGATGTGTCAGAGGAACTAACTCTGTGTCCTATGTGGATTTCCTTCTTAACATTCATTTCCATCTCTTCCCTTCTTCAGAATGTGCTTCTTATAGTCATCTACTTCATTGATAATTCTAGCATAGTGACCACATTCTCTCTTGAGATAGCTAGTAATGGAATATGTCTTGGTCTGGCAAGAAGCCATTTGCTATCCTTGATTGGCTTTGGGGAGGGCACCTTCATTAATTAAAAGACTTAGAGAAGAGGAGAATTTTCAGGAGAGAGTAAGAGAGGGGAAGGGATGAAAAGGGAGGGGTGAGGAATGCAGGGAAATAAAGGGAAAGGAAGAAAAGGGAGGCAAATTCATTTCCTTTTTCTCTTTCTTTGTTCTCTCTCTCTCTCTCTCTCTCTCTCTCTCTCTCTAACATGAGGAGTGGGCTTGCTTGTCTCCCCAGATACCCTGCTAGCTTAGCCCTGAAATAATCACACAGAAACCTTATTCATTAAAACAGTGCTTGGCCCATTAGCTCCGGCTTCTTATTGGCTAACTCTTATAAATTATATAGCCCATTATTAGCCCGTTATTATTATTGTCTGTGTTAGCCATGTGGCTCAGTACCTTTTTCAGCGAGGCAGGTCACATCCTGCTTCTTCTGTAGTCTGAGCAGGACTGCGAAAGAACTTCCTTCTTCCTAGAATACTCCTGTTCTCATCGCCCTGCCTATACTTCCTGCCTGGCCAATCAGCATCTATTTAAAACATGATTGACAGAATACAGGCAATTCTCCCGCACCATCTCTCTCTCTTTTTCCTTGTTATATATCGATGTATTTGCATCTATGACCTAGAATTTTGACAGAGATTTTCAGTCAAGAGAGGGTGAGTGGTGAAGTTTAGGCTAGTGGCAGAGTACATTTGAAAGTTTCTGGGTTCCACTGTTTCAGCACCACACATAGGAAAGCATTTGGATATGATGATGACTGACTAGAACATCTATCATCCCATTAATGGCTGGGCTGATTCAACTGGTCTGGTTGGCAAGGTGGGATGTCCTTACCCTTACTGCTCCATTTATTTCACAACAGATTTTGTGCATAGGTTGAAAAGGACAGATGGCCTTCCCTGATAGAGATTCTTTGGCCAATCGTATATAAATGGTACTCCTTCCTGCTAGAATTTCCATAGATGTTTTCAAGAGGTGGTTAGAGAAAGACAAGTTGAAACTTTGATCTTGGAGAAGAAAAGAATAAAAGATATTTGTTTTCTTATGGTCTTGTTGAATATTTGAATGTTATATACTCTGCCTTAAATCTCTTTAAGTATAGAATTAAGTTTCTTTTGGATTAAACAATCGAAATCTAGAAATTTCATTATTTGCAATAAGGACTTCTGAAGTGTTGGACCATGCTTGAGCAACTTACAACAAACCGCTATTGCTATTTCTGCTTTTGTAAATCCAGGTAGCAACACTGCACAAGAAAAACGATTGCACATCACATGTCATCAGTTCAATACAAAGTAAAGTCATTAGACATTTATCTGTGTCCCTTAGAAATGAAGAATTCTGCAGCTATAATGGTGCTGAATTTTTCAAGCTGGGTGAGGAATCAGAGCTCTCATCTCTGCTGGTGGGAAAGATAAACATTATTCATCCAAATTAATGAAAATTGTCTTCTTGTATGTATGAATACACGAGAACATGGTGCCTTCTTAAAGGAAAGTCTTTACATAGCAACCTTCTGTTCTGTGTTCATGGTGAACATTTCAGAGATAGAGGTGACAATAAATGCTCAAACAAGCAGTTGCATATCTGTTTTGTAGAACAGGGAAAGGTCTAAGACATGCTTACGTACTGCAATTTGCAAACTCATGAAATTATTTGTAGCTAACTAAGGATACCTAGAGAGGAGAAGGCTAATCTTTGAAGGAACATAGAATGTAGTAATTAGCTTTACATTTTTTGTTGCTTTAACTTAAACTCATGAGAATGGCTACTCTAATACCCTTGCTCCATTTTAATATTTTAAACCAATTATTACTTTGCCTTCAAAAGACTGTTAAATGTCTTTAATCACACTATATTTGAGACAATTACCTGATGGCACATTCCAGATAACTCTACACGAGCTTGCAATCAGAATACCTAATTTAAAAAGAAATAACAACAGAAGTCTGCTCTTCTCATGGGAATTTGAATATCTAATCTATATTCATGACTCGGCTCTAATTCTTGTATCTGTTTGAGCTTGCAGATTTGCTAATGTTGTTTTGCAAAAAGAAAAAAAGGAAGAAAAGGAAAATTCCATTTAGTCACATAATGGGTTAAGAGGGGAATTTTAATGTAACTCATTCTTTAACCTATATCAACTTAAATTTTGTTCCAGACTTTTCTCTCCAGTCACTTTCATTTCTTTGTTCCTTCTTCCATTTCTGCCCTTCCTCTTCCCATTCTCCCTCTCAATATCCCTCTCTACTCCTTTCTTCTTTCTTTTTTTCCAACTTAAAAATAGTGGCTCAATTATAACTTTAAATGTCTCACAATGACATTTGGAAATTATTTTTCTGTACTTAATTTGATAACAAGTAAATTTTTTCACACATGTCAAAATATATAAAACACGTACTGTACCATCTGGACAAGGCTTTTGTCCATCTGGAAACAGGACAAACTTTTCTAAATCTAGTGCTTTCTCTATTTAAAAGACCCATGCATTGAAACAAGTTATATTTGTTCTACAAAATCCCTGAAAACTCTCAGACAAGGGCCAGTGTAATTTAGCTTCCATGCCTCTGTCAAATCACTTTCATACATCAGGTAGATTGTAATAATCTTCCTGCAGGTTATTTAGCTTGAAAGGTTCTATTCCTACTCCAAGCCCTATTGATTCCCTGTCTTGGTTTTGTGCAAGGCAGATTGTGTAGATTGCCACTGTGTCAGTCAAACTTGATGGGATTTTTTTTTCTTTGAATGTAACTGGACCCACACTAATAGATTTGTTAGGTGATTCACAGCTTAAACAAAGCCGTCATGAGAGCCTTTGTTGCTGCAGAACACATAGGCATTACGTTTCTACTGTGTCTATTGAGATCTTGTTTTATATTGTTGCAAACTTGCATGAATTATCGTTAATGACGTATCTGATCTATCAGACAGGCCTGGGTGGAAACTATACATTAAATCATATAGGATGGTTACCTTGCACATGCTTAAAAAAAGTTTTGAAGTTGGTAATTTTGGATTTGTGTTGGAATTCTGATATTTGTTAGTATATACTTAGTTTTTGAAGGATAATTTTTTCTAAGATTGTGTGTAGAAAATGCTAAACTATAGTCAGAGTGATGATATGCATGGTGGTAGAGCCTATCCTCGGGTAACAATTAATATTATAATCAGTACTGTAATAGAGTCCAGGAGAAAACAGAGTAGGATGCTATCTTGGGAAGCACTTTTGGGAGCAGGAGATTTCTGTTCAGGACATGCAACAGTGAGATATTTTATTTTATTGATGTTTCTATCATTGTATAACTTGGACAGTTCTGGGGCCTCTTAACTGTTGTGGCCACTGATATGGTCCTTTTCTTTAAGTTCAGAAATATATATAAAAAAATCAAACTATTGCCCCATCAATATCTTTTCCTAAATTGTGGGCAAAAGTTTGACCATTACTAGAACATGGGCCAGTGAGCTTAAGGAAGTGATTTCTATGTGACTTTAGACATGATTCTGCATGATTCTCCACAATCTGGAAAACAGTGTAACTTTCAATGAGTTGAAAATATTTATTGTAAAGAAATGGCCACCAGCAAGTTTTCAACCAGGCAATGACTTCCAGACACATTCAGTGAACATAAAATGCATATACTCCGTGACTTGCCCAAATTTATGTTTATGTGATCTTAATAATGAAATTTTGGGGGCACTAATTTATTCTTTGTAACTATTATTCTCTACCATTCCCTAGTTAAGACTTAGGTTTTAAAATTCAGTTCATAACTGTTTGTATGTGTTTATGAGTAAAAGAAACCAAGTAAGTAAAGACATGTAAGGTAAAATATAAAATGTTATTATAAAACAGCAACTTTAAAGCTATGTTCAAAGGATCTGTATATTGTCTATGAACAAAATAATAATCAAGAATGGGTGGAAAAAGACAGATTTAACTGAACAGGTCTACCATTCATTGCTTTATGTAGAAGATTTGACTAAAAGCAGGTGTAATAGCCTAGTAATTTAAAATAGAATGGATTTTTGTCAGGATTGTTGAGATTGCATTGGCAGACTGAAGCTCCACACTTGGGATTTCCATATCAAGGCTTTTGAGACAGATGCCTGTTTTCCAACCGTGTAAGAGTTTAAATGTAAAGTGAAGCCTTTTATAGATTCTTTCTTCTCTCTACTGGATAATCCCAGGATCTCTGTGGATTGGATGTCATCCCTGCTTACCAAGAAGGGCAAACAGAATTCTAGGAACAGCGACGTTAAGATGACTCCAAGGCTACACTCATTACATTCACTGTGTTCTATTGGCTCAAACATAGTCCTCTAATAATATTCAGCTAGAGACAGACTCAAAGTGTAGTTAGTACTTGTATTCATGAGCCAAGCTGAAGCTGACCAGTTCTAGTCTTAAACAATGCTCAGAAGGAAAACTGAAATCTGAGGGAGAAGAAGCCTGTGTCAAACTGTCTCTTGCTGTTTTCATTTCGTTGTCATTGTTGGTTTTTTCTCAAATTACAAAACTACAGAATTTTTTATTAATTAAGCATTTAATGTCAGGCTGCAGGTGAACACAGCAGAAATTCATAACAATGGCATTATCAGTAAATGTTAACCTTAGTATCAGTTGTGAGTAAAACGTTGTGTTTAGAACAATATTTTGTGAATTCTTTTAAGTGTTTTCATATCATTAGAATTTATTTTCTGAATAGAAATTTTTAGGGTGAATTTTTCAGATATGAAAAAAGACAAAAATAGGAAAGTACAATATAAATGATATCATTTGCTTATATGAAATTAAACAATTAAAGCTTTTAAAACTCATTGAACTTTTTTTAATAAATTGAGAATTATCAAATCCACATTTGAGCATTTAGAAGTGCACATTAATTTCAACTTTTCACATGGGCACACTATTTCCTTTTCTCAAAAAGCAAGGTGGCAACTATAAGTTTTTTATTTTAATTATAAATAAATACAATTTATAATACTTATTTTACTATAACATATTAATTTTAAAAAATAAAGAGATGCAATTTGAGATAGTTATAATCTAGTATATGTCTATCTAATAAAAGTGTTCAAAATATAAACAATTTCAAAGTAGAACACATTAGAAAAATCTATAGAAATGTGAATGGAAAATCAACTTATCGTACATAAGTAAATTACTTAATAAAATAGAGTTAAAACATGCTATCTCAGAAAAAAATAAAACAAAACAAGAGTAGCCTAAAAATAGAGGGCATTACAAAGTTTTGAAAGAAAAATGCATCAAACTGACCATTCCAGCTCATGAGAATTATGCTTTAGATGTGAAGACAAAATAATGAGACTCGGAGATAAGCACTGAGTTACTCTGTTCTCAGCCAATGTGCCCAGTAGAAAGAGAAGAAAGTGTTCTTGCATGGAAATAGGTGGCGCAGACCATTCTAGTGCAAAGAAAACAAACAGAAGAGTAATGATGCTGAAAGTTTGCACGGAAATGTGAATGCATTTTTATATTCTCCCAAGTGGCATTAAAAGTATACTTGTATTAAACTGAAAAACTATATTTAGTAAGCTCATATTAAATAGGGGTTAAATATAAAACAAAATAAAACACATTTTGGAGAGAGGAAACGGAATTAACTTGCACTAGAGTTTATATTTAAATCTTGAAAGAATTATTTATTTTTTAGTGTATATAGGTATTCTGTCTGGGTGTGCGTCAGGTATGTGCCTGATTCCTGACGAGGACCAAATACAGTGTCAATCCTTTGGCACTGTCAGCCATCATGTGGCTGCTGGGAACCTAACCTGGGTCCTCTTCAAGAGCAGCCACTGTTGTTAAACACTCAATCCTCTTGGTTCCATATTCCGGTAGAATTAAATTAGTATTTATATTAAACCACCTGAGCAGATGTTCATTATAATTCATAGAACGCCATAATTTCAAATTTCCATAGCTCATTATAATTCCTAAGAGCTGCTTTGTAAATATGAATCCGAGACCCACATGTAGAAGTGGCTCCCACTTTTCATCCAAGAAACTTCTCTTTGTAGCAGACCGGGACCACTATAGGGAACCATAACTGGTCAGAATGTCTACAACACTGATCATGGTGTGCCCAGCCTCGGTTCATGATCCATAACACAATTCCAGCACCCAAGGAACATTAATAAGAAGTGACAGAGAGATTGTGACAACTCAAGGACCAGGAAGTCTGTTGTTTCCTACGAATGACAGCAAAACTATACCCATTATACCTCTGCAACATGGCTGCCTAAACAAGACCTGAACATTGAGAACGTCAATAGACACTCACAGGATCTTATCCCCAGACAAAGAACTATGGGAAACAAATGACAGCTTGGTCAGGAAGAATCAGTATTACCCAGGGATGAACTTTCCAATTGGTTAGTCAAAACTGAGTGATCAGCCTTGAAATCCTATACACATAAACATCTCCAAATGGACTCAACAAGATGCGTGTTGTGTGTGTGTGTGTGTGTGTGTGTGTGTGTGTTTATGTATTCCTGAGGAATATATACCTGGTGTATTTCTCCATATCTAAGACGGCTAATTTGTGTATTTTGTGTAATTTGACTTCAGGTTTCCAGTTTTGTAATGTGAGAAATTAAATCTGGTTTGTTATTTTATAATACCCAGAACAGAGATACTGAATTCAAATTAAGTATCTTCAAGCAGACATGTGACTATAAATTATTGTGGTACAACCTACCTGTGGAATTATAAAAGAGCATTTCAAATAGTAAAATGCAACTTAAATATAGCCATTTCCCCTCCTAGTTATTGTAAAGTGAAATAAATCTTTATGACAAATAGTGACACATAAAACCATGCATTTATATTATATACAGAATTATGTAACACGTATGTATATATATCCAAACACATTTTAGAAAAGTTAAAAAATTATTCAGTTGTAGGATTTATAGAACTGATATGGATTTGTTTTTTAAATGGATTTCAAATTTTACATTAAGCATAGATATTTTATAAGAATGTTTTGTTTTCTTTTTCTTTTATTGAAAATATATTTGTTTTTCTCACATAATAAATCATTTTAGGGTTTTCCTACCTTCTGTTTCTCCCAGTTACTCTCTACCTCGCCTTCCATCTGCATCCACTCTCCCTAATATATTCTTGTCTTTTTGCCTTGTACCAATTCAAAAATCAGTTTGATGCTTGTTCGGTATTTCAGTTTTTTTTGTTAAGAGGTAAGAAATCATCATCACTATAGCTATACAAAATATGCTGGTTCCAGAATGAAACAGTGAACTTTTTAATTTTTAAGAACTTGGAATTATTATCATAATTCCAAACTGTGTGTAGGTCTTTAATATATATGATCCCAGATATTTAAGTGTTCCTAGGTATTAAGTTTACTTTTTTCTTTAAAAATAATTGTATTTGATAACTTCATAACATATATGCAATGTTTTCTTATTATTGTCATCCACATATTTTCTTCTACTCTCTCCCTAACATTCTTATCAAACTCCTCTCATAACCAAGTCCATTTTTCAGAATCATTTTTTTTTGTTTGAGGCTCATTTATTTTACTAGAGCTCTCTGTAATCTTGGGATGAAATGACACATTGGAGCTTAGTGGGATCACCAGAAGGTACACATTGAAGGCACCGATTTCCCTCTCAGCTAAACAAAAGAGGACGCCTTCTTTAGCCCCTCCTATATCCATGGCTGCCTAGTCTTATGTAGATTCATTGCAGGTACCTATGTTTGCTGTGGGTATGGTAAGAGAGCTGTGTCTTGACCAAGACATAATATTTCACAGCCTTTCTCCCAATATTTTGTAACTAAAATTCTTTCCATCTTCATTTTTAGCAGTGTTTTCTGAGCCTTACAGGAGATGGCATAAATGTTTTGTATATAACTGAGCACTCATTTGACATTTATTTCCAGTCTCTTGTGCAGGCCTGAGTTTTTGAATTCAACTTTAACCAGAAAATAAATATCCTCTCATTAAGAGTAGCTGGATATAAAGATAAATATTTAGAAGTCAGGAACATGTTATATCAATTTTCTAAAATGAAACAAGTAAACAAAGAAAATATTCAGTGCACCCACCTTGGCCTATAATCTTCCCTGTCATGCATATTAGCTAGGCTTATAGTGGAGTCCTCCTATGGAGGTTTCCAATTCAGTCACTGATTAGTTGGCTGCACCCATGCCAGTAACCACTATTGCTCAACTGTGCACATCTTGCTTGACAGATTGTCCTCATAGATCATCAAATTCTCATTTAGATAAGGTCAGTAATGGTTATTCTTTACCTGTAGCATGCATAGCAACTTCTTGGATAACAAAAGCTACATAGCAAGGAAGTAGTTTTTAGCAAGTTCCAGATGGAATTTTCTATGTCATGCATCAAAGGTTTGAGTGTCTTCAGCAATAGCCGCTTATCATCTAACTCTATTGTGCAACCAAGACGAAAACCAACAGTGCATTATTTGAGGCGCTTTTGGGTCGTCCTGCTCAATAGTACATAAGGAGCAATCTCACCTTAACACTGAGGATTATTATTTCATAACCTATGGCTTCTGCGACCATCTATCTAATTATGGTGACTATAGGTCTTTGACTTTTAAAATATTTTTTTGATTTAAACTATAGAGTGTACTTTTTAATTTAGTAATTTTCCATAGGGCAATTTCATACCTCCTCATTTAAGATAATTTTGGATTTAGATCCTGTATACAGTTTAGCAAATATTGATGATTCCAGCCATTACCAAAGCATGCTAATATTTTATAGACAATTCAAAGATGAGAAACATTTATGGTTAGAGTTTGTTTCTCCACAGTGTAGTTCAATACCTTTAAGATATTTAACCTAAAAGTCTGACATTGTTTATTAACACATCTGCTTGAATTTTATTTTTTGTTTTATGTATTGGGACTGTAGCTATATGGGAGTTGAATTTGTCTCAAGTTTTTATATCAAAATGTAACATTTAAATAGGTAATTATATCTTTGGATTAGGAAAGTGACTTCACAGATGATTCTATTAAATATCTCAGTAATGTTGCAAGATAGTCAAGGCAATCTATGAAATGTTGTCTCCCTTCTCTTCAAAACTGATATTAAAACAGACCTCCTGCAGACACTAGCAATTGAAGGAAAGATGTTTGTTGCCTAATGCTATCGGTTGAACAATTTATGGATTTTTATGTAACCTTCCAATCCTCAAGTTCTGCACTGCCAATTGATTTTTCATAAAGATATTTCCAGAATAATATAGCCAAGGATATATCTTTTGGTTATAATGTATATATGTTCATGTGTGTATATGTATTTTAACAAGAAAGTTATTGAAATAGAAGAAATTTTATTCTAGTATGGAATTTTATATCAAAATCTCAATATTATATAGGGAAGTACAGTCACAATTTTATAAAGTAAAAATAAAACTGATAAAGCCTGTGACAAATTTACAGTGTAATATATTTCTAATAACAGTGAAGTCTTGATAGTAGGTTAACCAGTTATTATTTAATCCTCAACATGCTTGTATCACAGAAGTGAAATGAATAATTGATTATGTAAATATTATATAATAACATTACATAAAATATAAGTTATAAGACTATTTGGCAAAAGAAAATCTGATTTATCTAAATGACAAGAACAAGATTATACTGAAGCAGAAGCAATCAGAAGGATTTTAAACATAAAATATATATTGAAGAGACCATATTATCTACAACTAGAATAATTGATTATGTTTTAGTTGTATAATGATGTGAGCCTACATAATTCAGTGAGACAATCTAAGAAACCATGGCGGTTGACTCAAAGTTAAAAGCACTGGCTGCTCTTCCAGAGAAGCCATGTCCCTGCACCCATATCAGCTAGCTCACAGTTGCATATAACCCTAGCTTTAGAGATTGGATAACTTCTTCTGGCATCTCTGGGCAGTTCTACATACATGCCATATGCACACACACATACACATACACACAAATAAAATGAAAATTTAAAAACTAAAGAAAACCTTAAATAAAATTTAAAGAAAAAGGAATGAAAGTACAGATGTTTCTCTGTAATTTCACCAGGATCTACCTCTAAAGCTCCCCCACCTTCTGTAAGGATCTAACTTGTCTTGCACAAAAGAGCTTGATATTTGTTTACTAAAGTTGTTCATTAGGTCTTAAGATTTGGGGTGATAAAATATGATTTATTTTAGATTTTAATTGTTAAAATTATTAAATTAAGTAAGCCTGACTCCCAGCAGAAGCCCTGGAAATGAAGCACAGATATTCCTTGACACCCAAAATTTCCTGTTCATTCTGCAGGGGCTCCTATCCCTGGCTACTGCCCCTCTCTTCCTACCCCATGCCAGCTTGCATTCAGGCACACCCTCCCTTCCCTCCTAGGGCCATAGATCCTCCAGCTCAGCCTGTTTGGGCACTGGGACTGGGTGGTGAGTACAACCGGGCAGGAGTTCCTTTGTTTCAATAGCCTGTAAGCAGCAAGGTAGGCCTTTTGTCTGCAAGGTCCCTGGCCAGCAAGGGGCCCTGATCTTGTACCAGAAGAACCATAGGAGAGCATTGGTAGGAAGAGATGGGCAGGCGCCAATGCAAGAATTCTTCTAAACAACCTGAAAAACAAGATGATAACACCAGAACCCAGCAAACCTACAATAGGAACACTGGAACACCCTAATCCAGAAGAAGTAGAAAAAATTGATATTATGAAAGCAATAGAAGCCCTTAAAGAGGATATGAAAATCTCCGTTAAAGAAATGGATGAGAAGAATAACAAAAAGTTTGAAGAAATGAGTAA
>LOEQ01007522.1:42615-61136 GCA_001685075.1 Bramus lutescens | reverse complement strand
GAGAGAGAGAGAGAGAGAGTTGGCTTTTTCCAAAGTTGTAATTTGCCCTGGATCACTGCATCTTCGGTCCTGGTTTCTGCCAGAGGATATACTTTTCTACACACCTGGTTCACAACCAAAGCTGTTAGGCCCCAACTCTTAAAGAAGTATAAAAACAGTACAGGTATGACACTTTGCTGGCAATCTAGTTCCTTTTCTGATTTTTCTACTAGAGTAACGTATCCTGATCATGGCAGAATATATAATTTAGTATGCCTACATTACCTAATATAGACCATAGTACATGGAGAGGTCTAGTACAGTTTCTGAGAATATTAGCATTTAGAAAGAAAGAAAATGTTAGGTACCCTATGAATCTAAAATTATAGATTCAGATCCAAAGAAATAACAGGTGCAGAGACTTAGCAGGCCTTACATAGAGGTCTGTAAAAGGTCAGTTGGGAGGGTACAGATGGGCTTACGGTTGTAGAGCCATTAAGAATGCTGCTAATATTGCTATGATGGATAGGTCCCAAAGGCAGCAACTATTTGGCAGGAGGGACCACATCAGAAGTTGGGGTATTCCCAGTGGGTTAATTACACCCACAATGAGGAAGGTCTGTTGACAAGCTTGAGTTTCAATATTCTCCCTAAAGCTTTTGGGATCGTAAGCAAGACAGTAGAAGATGAACTAGACATCGAGTGAGTGAGGCTACGGTTATGTGACTTGAGGTAATTTGTGGAGATGTGTTCCCATGAGCAAGATAAATACCATATCCCATCATGAGACAGATAATTACTAACTGCTATAGATTATTAAACCATATGGGCATGCTGTAATCCCAATGGTTTTCAAGAACAATGTCCCTACTAGGTGTATTAGTTACCTGTCTAGTTGCAGTGACGAAATATCTTGGTAAAGCAACTTCCACACACTCATACAGAAGAAAAGGTTTATCCTGACTCAGACATCCGGTTTATTGTCACGAGAAAGTCCTGGTTGCAGGAGAGTGAGGCCACTGATTATGCTGCATTTGCATCAAGGAAGCAGAAAATGATGAATACAGGCGCCTGTTCCTCTTTCTCCTTCTTATTCAATCCAGGGTCTCAAGGAAATGGAATGATGTAGATGAAAGCTAAACTAGGTCTCCCTACCGAATTAAACTTATTCTAGACAATACCTCGCATGCATACCCAAATATTAACCTGATTTAGGTAATGTCTCAGTGGTGGCTAATATCCTAGGTAATCCTAGACCACATCAAGTCATTATGGTAGGAGATTTCAGAACATAATGCATCTCTGTTAATGGCTACTGATCAGTTTTCACTCAAATATCCTCAGTAGTATAAATTTCATAAAGTCAAAATGTTCACAGTACTAAATCTTGGTAGATTCTCAACTCGAAATTAAACCAATTCATAGTGGAAATTTCTGCCAAGCTTCATGACATTCCTATTGACTTGGACTTTTCAAATGATCCAAATTATTTAAGTTTTTGGTTGCTGGCTTAGAAGTAAATTAAGTAAAGCCTTCATTCTGACTGAGGAATTTCTTCCAAAGATACTTGCTTTCAAACTGGGTTTTGTAATCTGCCCTCAATCACTATGATGAGATAACTGGTAGCTATTATATCCTGCTTAGGGATAAAATTGGTCCAGATTCTTGAAATTAGCTAAGGTAAACATAGTGGTCTCATTTTCACAAGTTGAAGGGATTCAAGAGGGTGGTGCTGAATGCATTTTAATAGCTGTATGAGAATAGAATTGATGCTGTTGACATTTTAAGCATGTTTCACCAAAGTCATGGTTTAACATTGTGGGATTTTTGTTCTCTTTTGTCCTTCATTTTAGACAAAGGTCTTCACATTCACTGAAAGTAAGATTTTCAACATTTTCAGCTTCACAGCCTTCTTTCTGAGGCATGCCTAGGGACATACAATAATTTCTTTATAATTATTTGATTCTTTAGTCACACAGATTGGCCATCTGCATCAAGTACTTTGTACATTGCTATGTGAAATAAAAGTGAACCCTTGACTATCTATTTAGACGCCTTCCAACATTTGAAATAGATTTTGTCATGACAAACAAAATCTAATCATTTTCAATGTTTGAACACATCAATTCTGAGGAGTGTGCAGAGGATATATCTTCCTTGATTTTTCAGTTCTGTCTTGGTTAGGAGTCCAGAGACTTTAAGTGATAAGCTTACACACATAAACTGATACCAGAGAAGGTATCAGGCAATGAGGGTTCTTTGACTAAATAGCACCTGAATGAGGCAGGTTGAGAGAGAGTTCATGATCAATGAAGCCAAAACCCATTCTCTAGTGTCTAGACCAAAGAAACTACATCAAGTGTATTATCGTCTAACACCTGATCTCGCTGGAGCCTCCAACTGTAACACCTGCATCTGTGTTACCCTCTCGGTACAGTTTGCATGCCACTGTACCGTATGCGAGCTGGGCAAGGGCCTGGAGATTGAAAGAACACACAAGAGACCTGGGTCATTTGAAAAGAGATCAGCCAAATGCTGTTTACTCAAACTTAGGGAAAACCTTAAATACCTAGCTGCTGCACAATGGAATACCCCGCCAGCCAGATGGGAAATTATCATGCCCAAGGTGGAGTCAACAATGCCCTATATAGCTAATCACCAGGCGGGGCAGAGGGAGCATTGGAACAAATAGGAAACGCTGGCTGTCCAGAGACTGTCATCAAAATGAACCCCAGGAGCAGGGGTAGACCCATGGGCTCTATATTATCTGCTGGGTTCCTAATGACCAGAGCAAGAAGAAAAAACAAGAATCCAGTAAGCATGCTCAAAGGCTTACTTTTAAAGATGCATGTAGCATCAAAACAATTTAGATAAATAGCCTTTTTCGCAATGAGGATTAATCTAGTTTTCAAGTAAACACCACAAAGTTGTAAAAATTAATTTTGCTTTCATTTCCTAAAAAAAGTTCCTCTTGCTATTTATTTTACCAAATTAAGTTTCCTACAATTTAGTAACAACCGATACTTCTATTTATGATTTCATTTCCTTTCTCAATTAATACAATTTCCCATGAAAACCATATTTATTGTGATTTAATGACACTTAGGTATTAGACACAGAACAAAAGTTCTTTAAATAAACGAAGTGAAGAGTATATAAAGTTTTAAGTGATCTGCATGGTAAAGACTCAGGTTCATTAGATACAATATTTTTGTGTTTTTCTAGCATTGGTCTTTCCCACATAAGTCTCCTAGATAAACAAGCAGATTAAGAAAAGAACAACAGCTAAAACTAAGGGCCATTTTAGGGATACTATGGAAACAATACAGCAGAAGGTTCCTAAAATATATACGTATATGAATGTAATCTAAATGGATTCACCAAATAATGGGGAAGATGGAGCCCCAACTAGACCTCTCTAATCACCAAACGAAGCTTCCAGTTCTGGAAATAGATTATATCTAATTGAGTTGTTGGCCAAAGTGGGCCCATGGAAATTATCAAAGAACCCATACAACTGTCAGTGCTATTGATTTTGCTCTCCACAAGCTGATAGAAAGGCCCTATTGCTGAAGACAACACCATATTTCATCAAACATGAAGAAGTTGAGCTGGTGCCTACCTGGAGATGTGAGCATTACTGACTAGTGTTCATGGTAACTAGAATATACTCTGCAGGCTACCAAAGTAGAAAGGTAAACACCAATACAAATCCAAACCTTTCAATCTACAGTCGTGACCTGCATACATTGGAGCTAGTGCATGAAACTACATGGGACAATCAACCGATACATGACTGGATTTAAGGCTCACTCCATGAGATGGAATCCGTCTCTGATCAGCTCAGGTTCCTGAGAACCTGAGATGAGACAGGCCACAGGCATAGGAGAAAACCAAATGATACTGTTCTACTAGAGGAAGGTAGCAACAAAATGACTCTTAATGACATTCTGCTACAATCATAAATCAGTGCCTTGCTCAGCCATTATCAGAGAGCTTCCTCCTGCAGCAGAGGGGAATAAATGAGGAAACCCGGAGCTGAACAATGTACAGAAAGTGAGAGACCTTGAAATTCTCCCTCAGGACTTGGAGAACCCTGTATAAGAGGAGACAGGAAGATTGTAAGAGCCAGAGGTAATGGAGAATACAAACGACACAAGGCCTTCTCAACACACATGTGAACTTACAGAGACTGTGGTAGCAAGCGTGGGCCTGATTGGGTTCCAGTGCTGAGAGTGGATCATGATACAAGCCCACATCCCTAACTCAGAAGTAATCACCAAATGATAACCACTTGTTAATAAAAAGATTCATATGCTCTAGCAGAATCTTACTGTGTATGTAAATAATGCCTAAGGCCAGACCCATGTTCAACAGTAGATGACTAACACAAAATACACTCAATGGTATTTTTGGAGAATTTGTTTTTTTCTCATAATGTTTTGTCTGGGCATTTTTTTTTTCGTTTTCTTATCTGACAGGTCTTGTGATTATGCAGTATGGTTTCTGAATTTTTGCTTTTGGAGGATTTCTGAGCATGTTAGCATTTGTGCCTCTATGTCTGTATTGCGTGTTTCTTTTGCTTTTTCTTTGGCTCTTCGTTTTTCTGTTCCTTTGTTAGTTTTACTCTATTCAGATTTATTTGCTTTTATTTTATTCCAGATCCAACCCAATTCACCTTTTCCTCCACTAGAGATTAAATTTTATCATGACTTTTTCAACTTTTGTTTCTACACCTAGGTCTTCAACATAATCCTTCAGATACCACAGTTCAATATTCCTTGAAGAGGGTAGCATTATCTGTTTTTTATTTTGTTTTGTTTTAAGTACATTCAAATCACTGCTCTTGGGATGTAATTCTTATCTACAAGCAAGGGCATTGAGAAAATCCTGTAATGATCTGGAGGTATCTGGGGCCTTCATGACAAACATATCAGAAAGACTTATATCTGATACTGGGATTTTCATTTATTAACCTTTGACTTCTGAAGACACCATTATCCACTTAAGCATATAGGTAATTATGTTTGAACTATTTTCAATTTTTTTTAAATATAGATGCAAAACAATGGATGTCTATAGGGCTTTTACATACAACCTTGGTTTGTGTAACCCTTCTCCCAACTGCTTTCTCCACACCCCAAGGCTCATCTTCATTTAAACATTTTACCCCCAGTATTCCCCTCTCCACTTCCATATGCTGAGTGTTTTTCTTCCTCTATCCTTTAATTCTCCCCACCACCCAAGTAGTCACTTCTAATTTCCTGGCTTTGTGAGCATTTCAATTTAAATGGACTAGTGTAAGAATTCAGTTATGATCTGTAGAGACATCTCAGTGATTTAGAGTACTTGTTGCTTTTGCAGAGAAACTTGACTTGATTTTAAGTACCCATAAGGCAGTTCACAGCCATCCGTAGCTCAAGTTTCAGGCAATCTAATGCCCTCTTCTAATCTGATTGAGCTCCAATTATAGACAAATATGCAGACAGACAGGAAAATAAAATTAATAAAACTTAAAAAAACCACATGCACTTGAGAAGGGACATATAATGGGTATCTGTTTGAGGCTGGGTCACCCTACACAGTACTTTTTCCCAGTTTCTTTCATTTACCATAAATTTCATTTTTCTTTATCATTGAATAAGACTACATTGTATTTATGTACCATGAATTTATTATCCACTTATCAGTTGATTGAAATCTAGGCCTGCTGGATGTGGCAGTGTCTCAGAGAATATTGAAGAAGTGAGACTAAAGAATTTAAGATCCAGAGGTTGAAGAAGAATCCTATTAAAGAATATCTTCTTCATATAGCATGGCTATTACACTCTAGAACTTAGATCTATGGTCACCTGAATAAGACCTGCACAAGGCTGGACCTTTTCAATTTCATTCAGTATTAGGGGTTCTCTTGGTACTCACAACTCACTGAGTAGCTGTGAGCAGTTACTGAGTACTTGAAGAAGACTGAGTTTTTCCAGTTATGTAGCAACTAATGAATTATCTATATTTTAGCATATAATCCCCAGATTCTCTTCTTGCAGAAAATAATTACACTCAGTCAATCAAAGGAAAAAAAGGAGGGGATGTCACATAAGGAGCAATCTTAGGGGAAGATTAAGTTTTCATCAGGGAAGAGGGAAGGATGAGAGAGATGGGGGGGTGATGAAAAGTGCACCAGACTTAATATATGCAAACATAAATTGTCAAAGATACAAAACAAATGTTTTCTGTTTCTAACAAGCAATAATAGCCAAGAATAATTAAGGGGGCTAAAAGGCCTAGTTATTTAGGATAAATTTGGGGCCTACAGAGGGTATTTATGAGGGGAAATCGTGGGATCTTTTCTCAGTTATGCACTTGAATACATTGGAAAGACACACCTAACCTCCTTAGTGAACTCCTTTCAAAGAAATGTTGATGGTGGAAGTTTAACTAACAGACCAGCAGGCAGCAGCAGGGTCCTGGTGTTCCTTTTTAATTGGCTTGGCCAAGAAGTAACTCGTTAACAGAGAGTGGGTCGGACCTACTCACTAACAATCTGAGTCATTTATCCCAACTCTAGTCATAGAAGAAAATAGAAGAAAAAAACCTGATTTCTGAGACAGACATGTGGTGATTTTTATTATTTATATAATTTTCACAACTTTATAAATGGAAATATGTCACAAAAATTATGCAGGGTATTCTTCAAAGAAAAGTGGAATTGAGGGTAGGAATCTGAATTGACTATGGTCGTGACATCTTTGTGAAGCATTTAGGTAGCTGTTCATATGTGACTCTGGAAAAGTAGAAAAATAAGATCTGACATATATGCTAAATCCAGACCATTAGAGTAACTTATACAATGTTCAAATTACAGTAAAGTAAGCTCTCAGTTGTATATACTGTGTGGTGACATAGAGAAGATAGGGTCTGCAGTGATATCACCAGCCTTTTTTCATTAGGCAAATTTTCAAGGGTAGAAAAGATACAGTAATTATAAGAGGAATGATTTAATATAAATAATTATAAGCAAGATGAAATAAAATACAGAATAGAAACTCAAGATAATGCATAAGATATCCTACAGAGGAAGGAGGAGCTATAGATGAATCAACATTTCCCTAAATAAGTATGTTGAAGTCTCAGCTAACAATATGACAATATTTGAGCACAAGGCCTTTAAGGAAGCCATTATCTCTAGTTAAGATAAAGGTAGAATTCCTATACAGTATTATTGTTGTCATTATGTGGAGAACTTAGAACATACACAGGGGAAAGATCACAAGACATTACACCAAGAAAGCAGTTGTTGGCTAGCAAGGAAGAGAGCACTACTAGAAACCAATTTGCCAGCATTTTTAACATTGACTTTTAGCAGACAAAACTGTGACAAAAATCAATGCCAGGTGTTTCAATTGTTCCTTATGTGATATTTTTGTACAGAAGCCAGAAATTACTGATATAGTTATAGAGATAAATAAACAAACATGTAAGACAAGGGCAATTCAAGACTAGTATTTCAGAGCTGGTCCAAATATGGTAGCCAAGAACATAGTTTCTCATGTAAAAAAAAATTAGCAATAGGTATAAGGGTTCTTGGGCAGAACTGATTGTTGAAACTCCTGGAAACCTGTGTGGGGATCCTGAAGAGCTTTCTAACAATTCAGTGGCTGTGTTGTGTGTAGAAACTACTAAACTCTAAAGCTACGCAAAATTCCGGAAAGGTCCCGCTTCTCTTTCCAGTGTCCTCCACTGACATCTAGATAGGATCCAAGATGAATAACAAAGGCAGAACAGTTACTCAGAGGCGCCATATTGATAATTAGCATACCTCCCTTTAGCCCGCAAGCCAACTATTTTCCCAGAACATGTCTCAGAATATTTAGACTATTTTCATCGTACTTATGGGTCCATCTGCCCCCTCAATAGAATGCCTACTACAACTGTGTGGAAAGGCCAGAATGCAAGCTGGGCCACTCTCATGAATAAGCAGACTACTTTACTATTCCTTTACAGATTTCTTACTGCAGTAAGAGCTTGAAGCTTCGCTACAAGATTTCAATGTCCTTCTTCTGTCTCTCCAATATTCTGTCCTTGGAGGCTTCTTCAAGAAACTCCTAGCAAACAGTTTTTCCAAAGCTCTCACATCGCTCTCCCCATCAATATACACAAGGGTACGTGTGCACGCATACACACGAATTCTAAGTTTACTTTCTCTTTCTTTAAAAAGAGCAGCATAATTTTGAAGAGGAGAAAAATTACAGCTCAGAGTCTTTATTCCTGGAATTTGTTTTGTAGGTGTTGCTTACCAAGCTGTCCCAGTTTCTAATCTTCCTGGGTGACTGTCTTGATGGATAACTTCAGTTCATCACAAATATGTATAAACCCTCAGACCTACTCATCTCTTTAAAGAGGTTATTAATGCAGAGAATACAGTCTTTCCATTTATCACGACAATCTTAGAAATTAAATATCCCTTATAATCATGTATGGGGGGAGAAACTTTTATTTCTTCAATGCTAAATGAGTTTTAACTTTGCTGTAATTCCTGAGACATAACTATACTTAATGATAAACACATATTGTGAACTACTCATTTGCCATAGTTTGTGATTAAAGTGGTCATGGTCAAAGGTAAAACCAAATTTGATGGATGGAAAGGGCTTAATCTACTAGCATCCTAAATTTCTCAAATCCTAAATTTTTCAGATACTCAATTTCTCCGAGTGAAGGGGTCGCTTGGAAAAAGCGATATTTTTTTCAAGGGTCTGGGAACTCACTCAAGGACATTTTATGGTTTTGTTTGACACAGAAAATTTGATATGTTTTATGTTTCAAATATATGATGGATTTTGAATACATAGATTTCCCAAATGCCTGTACTTTGCTTGCACTGAAGACTCAGCACGAAACAATACCTGTTGTTTAAATTCCCTTCAAACATCCAGAAAATACATTTGGCACTGATGCTCAGCTATTCATCAAACAGATGCGTATATGAGCATTATTTCATTTCTTTGAACTGGGTGTTTTAACGACGTTGTTAAAGCTGCGTGAGGTCAACCAAAGCTCAAGGAGGGGAAAATACTCATTTGAAGCTTGCTGTCATATATAAATATGTGGAAAGCAGAAGATTTTTAAAGTAGGCTTTTCATAGTCACTATGCTCTTGAATTTCTGTGGTGAGAGAAACATTTTTCAGGGTGCCCTGTTGAGACTGGGGTATGTATGAAGCCTCTGGTTTGACTGGAAGTGCACCTGACTTAATGAGGAGCCAGGGCTCACACTAAGCTCTCAGCCCCAGTTGGAATGTGTCAGCATTTTTTTTTTTACTTTAAAATGTAATTGCCCTTCAAGAGTCTCCCAGATGACCCATCCTGTCAACACAGTAGCGGAGACCAAGGGAACACATTAATTTTCCACTAGTCATTCCTCTCAGCTATCTCCAATAAGGAGGAAGCCAGGAATATGAGTATTTTTCAAATTATCTTCTTCTAGTTAATTTTTAAACATTTTTTAGGGGTTGGTTCTTTCTTACGACTTTTTTTTTTCATTTGAGAGCATATTGTATACCATGGAGAGCAGGGGATAATTTTACCAAGGCTGTTCTCTTCTTCCACTATGTGGGTCCCAGATGACAAAGTCAAGTGTCAGGCTTAATGGTAGGCACCTTTATTCACTGAGCCTTTGTGTTTATTTAGAAACATTAAATATTGGTGATGTCTTGACCTGACAAGCAATAGAATGAAAGCTGTATAACTAGGTTCAACTTTTCCATAGCTTTTCATTAAAGGATTATGTTTGGGATGTATGCGTGTGCGTGTGTATACACACATATGTGTGTATTCAATAGAAATTGCTTGTAGCCTATTTAAATTCATGTGATACAACATTTTTCTTACCCAGGCAAGTGCATTTGAGTGAACTTAGACTCAGAGCTGACAAGTAAGGCCAAGTTATCATTAGAACATTATTCTGATATGATTGATGCCCTTTTCCAAATCCAGGTATTTGAAGACAATTAAGTTTTAACTTATTTAGTTTTACTATCACATGTTCATGAACTTGGAATATATGTTCACATGGCAGTTGAAACTGCATTATCTATTCATATATTTCTATCATTAAGTTGTTTAAGTTGGGCACTTTGGAAAATCCTTCTGAAATTGGCAGTAAATGCCTTGTATAAAATGTGTGTATTGTTCTGAATGGGCAGAGTGATAACGTTTGGGCTGAGATAGAGACTATAGCGAATGTCTTACTTATTAGATAGTAAATATCAGAGATACTGTGTATACATTCAAGTTTGAAGAGTGACACACTTATGGTGTTATGCGATATGGTACAAACCATCTATTATGTGTGAAATACCTCATTTTAGGTCCAGAAAATCCATTCAGAAACCAAAAAGAGCTGTTATCAACAAATTGCTACAAATGATAGACATAGAGCAGAAATGGTAATTATCTATAGATTTGTGACCTACTAATGTAGGTAATTCAGTGGCAGAAGGGAATCCCAGAGATGTGCAAGGCTTTGCATGGCTTCTTCTTTGTGAGTCATATTTAGTATTCATGTTCAACCCCATTTGAAGAAAAATATGAGGCTTTATATCTTGATCCTCAAACATAACAGACTTTCTTAAGGAATTGCTGTTATGACTCTGTGGTAATAAATACCTAAATATTTTTATGTTCATGGTGAGATCAAACTTCTTCATATCTGCCCCAAATGCAGCTTTCCCCTATAGTCCTCCATTATTATTTTGGTACTGAGGAAAAGCAATGGCCAAAACCTGTCAAATCTAACTGACAAATAAGTTTATCAAGCATAATAAGCAATGCAAAATAAGTACCCTTCCATCAAGTTCTTCAGCGGAAAACTTGGTTCTCCATTGGTTTAGGTTAGGCAATATGTGGATCATCAAAGCCAGAGAGTTGAGTTCAACTGACCACAGTGTGCATAGCAGCGTTGAAATGGGGATGTTCTATTTAACATGAGCAATTCTCGGTATGAACTGTAAGAGAACTTATTGAGATAAGTCCAGTTTGGTTTGGTTTTACAGTATCCATTTAGGTTTTGGGCTGTTCTGCGTAATTGCACAGACCCAACACACTCCTACTTTGCTCCTCTTCTGAGAGGAATGACTGACTTATTGCCATAGTACTTCTAATATGTTGGTGTTATTATCCAGTTAGACATAATTTTTAGAGATAACATTACTAATAGAGCATCAGTAGCTAGTATCATAATAACCCAGCCTGCCAATGGAAGGGTCAGAGTTAGGGGTATGGAAAGGTTAGGGTTAGTGCTATGTGTATGGTTAGGTTAGACTTGGCTAGCATGCAAAACAGCCTAGCTTAAAGATGGAAAAGCTTTAGCAATATTTGGCAATTTAAAAAATAACACTATAGCCAAGAGAAGTATGAATCCCTAGTGAGTTATTCCATCTACCAGTCACCTTTTTAGTTGAAATACAACCTCTGTTATTGAAATAATGTTAGGGGGCTCGGGTGCAAAGAAAAGCACAGAAAAGCTTTGATATGTTTTTCTTACTGCAGAAACAGATTCAGTTCAAGAAAAATGAGATGTTAAAGCACAAATAGTTTTAAAAGTGAATTATGTACCTAGATTTGGCAAAATACAAATTTTGCCTATCTCGTCATCATTATTTAATACCCCATGTGCAAATTATTTCTTTCAATTTCATATTTTCATAACATATACGTGGAGAAGCAATGTTCTCAAATTATTTCTTTGAGACTAGAACTTTTTTGAACCGCACAGTTAGATTTGATAACGATACACCTTGAGGTCACTAAAGACTTAAGATTGCGAGCCTTCTGTGTACGTTGCCTGTTTGTTTAACATGCCTTTAAGGGACCAATGAAACAAATAACCTCACTTGCCTTGGATTTCCAGTGAAATTAAGTTTTATAACTAAAGCTAATGCTTTGCTGTAGTCTGAAATTACATACTTTTCTATGGAGCTGACCCACAGTAATGCTTGTGTATCATTTTCTGAAAGCACAAATTCCGAAAGTTGAAAGCAACTTCCTAAATTCTACCATGAAAATTGAAAATAACCATGTATGGATATAGGTTAATAAACAATATTATTTGTTGTCTGGGTCAGTGGGGATCACTTGTAGTCAGTTACATAATCTCTTGTAAAATTTTGTTAAGGATTTCTGTAAAGTATCCCATTCTGTACCGATATGATGCTTTCTATACTGTTCAATAAACACATAGTGAAGCCTTTTGTTAGGGACACCACACACACACAAACCACACAGACACACACACACACATACGCACACACACACACACACAAAAAAAAACCACATACACACAGAGACAAACACACACACACACACACCAGAAAGGCAGACACAGCCCTCAGGCAGGCAGAGTCAGAATCAAGGAGAGACAGAAGATGGAAGATACAGTGAGTATGAAGAACGTAATTCGAATCTGAACTCACTCTTGATTAAATGACTCCAAGAGGTAGTGCTTATTTTTCTTTGTTTACTGTGACACCAATACAGTATTGGCAACTCAAAGTTAATCACAGATGTGTATAATGCTCACACATAATCATGTTACAAGTTGTTAAATAGTTTGCATCCATTTTTGATGCAGTTTTTAAGTATTAAAGTTTTAAAGTACATTTAGTCATTCAATATATACTTTTGAATACCCACGTTATGGGACAAATCAAAATGATAAGATCCAGCTCCAGTTACTGTCGATACTAACTTTGCAAATTTCTACATGAATTCTTTTTTACGCTGTCATTCCTCAAAAACATCTTTACAAACTGACTTAATTATATATTTTTAAAAAGAAACCTAAAATCTGTTTTAATGCTATTCTTGCTTCGCACTGCTATAACAATACCCGGAGCAGGATACTTTACAAAGTGGGGGAAACTGGGGAAGGGGAAAGGGCTCACATGGGAAGAACAACTAGTGTTCTTGTAGAGGACTCAAGGTCAGTTCCCAGTACCAGCACTGCATGGCTCACAAGTGCCTGTCGCTCCAGCTCCAGGAGATCTGAAACCCTTGTCTAGACTCCTTAGGCTGCCACACCCACAATTGCACATAGACCCACAAAAAGACTCACACATACATCATTCTTTCTTTCTTAGGATAATTTCTTATGCTCCTTTGTTTGGATTTTTTCAGGAAATTTTTATATTTTACAGAATATGAAATGAATTAAACTTCGGAAGGTCTTTGGAGTAATAAATTAACATTATCTGTTGGGTGCAGAAAATGTTAGAGAAAAATTTGGGTTTTTTTTCTAGTGTCTTTGTAGATGACTGCATTTCTGTGCCTGCAAAAGCATTGACAACGCTCCTTTTGTGTAAGCAAAACATAAGATTCTTAGTATTGCAGTCATTCAAAATCACTCTAATTATGTTGTCAGATGTAAGCGGCAAATTAATGAGGAAATAGAAGGAAATCATTTTTATATTGCTAATTAGGTATAGTGCCTTTCATTACAGCAGAAGGTCTCATTCTCCTCTAGGGTTATGTGGCTACAAATTCAAAATTTGGAGAATTCATCAATGTACTGTTATAATGTCCTATTTGCCAACATTTATATATTTTAAAAAAGAAATTCAATGAAAGGGATAAAATACTGAAAAGAATTGATAAATAATTTTAAACTTTCTGGAAGATTTGATACATTTTATCATTTCCATCTCTCTTTATTGCTTTATTCTGTAGGAGTTATCTAGAAAATTGCCTGTTACACTAACACTGGGTTCAGCAGGAATATTTAATTGCCTTTCTTTCTTGCAAATATATTTTCCATAGCCTTGTGATTCAAACATACAATTAAAATGCTTTTCTTTCAGGCTTTCAAAAGAGAAGGTCATGTTTCTCACAGAGAGGAACTCTAATGACTTTGTTTTTCTTCCCTTTGTATCTGTAACGCATTTCACTTTGTGCTGATGCATAATTGCGAGGGAAAGTCCCATAGAAGACCAAGATGAGACAGAGAATCTCTGGAATGTGGATCTCCATTGGAAGTTACTTTATTAATGAATAAACACGAGTTTGTATCTATCTAAAACCCATCATTTATTAACTAAAACTCCTTGTAGAACAGCACTTACAAAACCGATCCATGTTGCAGAGGTTTTTATTCAAGGCAGTTAAGATGCTAATCTCTCATCTCATTTTTTTTATTTACCACCATGATACTGATATATATTCTAATACATTTGAAATAGGGCTAAATTTATGCATTTATTTCTATGGAATAAGTCCTATATATTATATATAGTATTAGCTGGGGTTCTCTAGAGGAACAGAACTGATGAATATATGTGCATGCCTATATATATACAATCATACATACATAAAAATTCAACAGTGGCTTTCAACTAATGGAGAAATGGAAAATCTAAGAATTCAGTAGCTGTTCAGTCTATGACGTTTGGTGTTTCAGCTGATCTTGAATATACAACAGAATCTTGACAAAGTAGGCTCTGATACCAGGGAAGAAATGAACTTGCCACTGAGAGTGAGCAAGCATTTCCTTCTTCTATTTCTATGGATGGCCTAGATTTAAGGTAGATCTTCCCATCTCAAAAATCCAGATTTAGGGTAGGCCTTCCCATATCAATTGAATTTATCTCTTAAAAAATCATCTATAGTTACTCATAAGTGGTTTTTAATCATAAAGCAAAGAAACCAGCCTACAAATCACAATCCCAGAGAACTTGTGAAGACACTAAAAGAGACATACATAGATCTAATATACATGGGAGGTAGAAAAAGACAAGATATTCTGAGTAAATTGGAAGCACAGGGACCTTGGGGGTTGGTTGAAGGGGAAGGGTGAGGCAGGGAGGGGAGCAGAGAAAAATGTAGAGCTCAAGAAAAATCAATAAAATAAAAAAAATCGCCTATAGGTGTTCCCAGGTACGTGGATTTGACTTAATTCCAGATATGCTCAAGCTGACAACCAAGAATAGCCATCATCACACATAAATTTAAGTATATGCTTTTGTTAGGGTTGCTATTGCTGTGGAGAGACAACATGACCACAGCGAAATTATAAAAGGAAAATACTTAATTTGGGTGGCTTAAAGTTCAGAGGTTTAGTCTATTATCATTGTGGTAGGATGTGGCGGCATCCAGGTAAAGATGGTGTTGGAGAAGATGAGAATTCTACATCTTAATCTGAAAGCAACAGGAAATAGATTGAGGTAGTGGGTATAACTTGAGCATAGGAGACCTCAAAGGCCCCCGCAGTGACACACTACCTCTAAAAGGTCACGCCTCTTAATAATGCCACTCACTAGGGGTTCATGGGTACAGATTGCATTCAAACTACCAGAATATATTTATACAACAAACCTTTCTATACAGTAATTACATGGGAACTATATGTGGCTAGATGGATACATGATGAAGGTTTGATGATAAGTTAATTAATAGATATGTAGATACAGAGACACTGATATTTAGATAGATGGCAATATCTAGTACATAAAACATGTTTAAATTAAAATATGACAAAATGCCTATTTTCTTAAATATTAAATAACTTCAAAACAGAACAGTTGTAACAATATATACTTTTTTAACATTTGAAGACAAGTTTTATTTTTCTCTCTTGGGATGCGATAAATTGCATGTTACAATGGCTGGAAGCATCTCACAGTGCCATAAAATTGAAAACTACTCAAGCACATGGGGGTGTGCACAGACAACGATGTACACAGAGGTCATGGTGTAAGGAGAAAATGAAGTACTGCAGGCTGTCTTCTGACCTCCCAAAGTGCACCATGGCATATGTGTGTGCACACACATGCAAACACATGCACTCATACACACAAATGAAATATAATAAAAATAAAATAAAATGTAATAAAAATTTAAAATTAAAGATGAATTATGGGGCGAGAGAGAGGAGGGAAAAACTTGAAAATAGGGATGTGAGTTCACCACAGGATCACTAGCTATAGCAAGTGCATCACGCTGATGTGCTGGTAACAGCATACACACGTCAGCACTCCTCTCAAATGTGGCGGCAGCTCACTGCTGTCTGAGCTGCACAATTCAGTGTTCCTCTTAGGGGTGGCGGCAGCTCACCGCTGTCTGAGCTGCTCTTCCCTAAGGAACAAACGCCGCCAAGAACCCTTCATATGACTTTTATGTATCTTCTTTCGTGAAATGTCCAGACAGACCTTTTGTCTCTTTCTAATGAAGATTTTATTTTAATTTTTGTTGTTGTGTTTTGAGAATTATTTGGACATACTGGAGACACGTTCCTTAACAGACAAGTGTTTTGTGTTTTGAAAATATTTTCTCACTGTCTATGGATTATCTTTTCATCCTCTTATCAGCTATTTTTATGCAGCAGGTTTTTTTTAATTTGTTTCATTTCTACAATATATACATTTCAACATGTAAGTATGCAAGTTGAAGATCTTTGAAAGTATAAGATAGTAGCAATGTTGAATCTACATTTCAGAACTGAAGCTACTACAAATACTCTAGCTGACTTTAAGGAGAATCTCAGACTAATTTTTAATTTAAGAGATTTATTCTTTCTTCATTATCAGAGAATTTTATACAAATATTCATTGATGTATTTTCATATCCACCCATCACTCCTCTCTGCAACTTTCCCCAGAAATTTCCTTCCAATTCACTTCTACCTAATGTCCTCCTCTTCTGTTTTGCTCTAAAATAAGTTGCTACTTATGTAGTGCCTCAATATGAGCACGGGTATAAGGATATCTATGGGAGCATGGCCATCTTTATCCTTAAAAGAATGAATCTCTGACCACCAGCAGCCATCAACGGCTGATAGCTCTATAGTCAGGTTCACAGCCTTGTGAGTTCCTCCAACATCTATGCTGGAATGTTGGTTGACTTGATCTTGAGCCGACCTTGAGTATATAATCACAGCTGCTATGAGTTTGTGACTGTCACAACCATGTCATGGCCAAAAGACAGCAGTTGAAAGCACACCTCTCTACTTTGTAGTTATATATATATATATAAAACATATATATGTATAATATATATACATTTTCCTTCTCCTCTTCTCTGATGCTCCCTGAGTCTTGGAGGAGGGCTTGACAAATATATATTATTTAGTGTTAAATAATCTTAGTCACTTAGCCTAACCAGTTTAACCAGTTATGAGGGTTGTGGACTAAAAGAATCTTCACTGGCCAAAGTTGGGAGCAATCCAATATATGAATATAAACATAAGTATTTAGAAGGCAGTTTGAATAGACCATTTAGGAAAATAATAATAGTAGGACCCACTCTAGGACCTATAAACTCTATAGCTATGGAATTTTGATCAGGTGTACATTAGTAGATATGAATTCTATCTTTTATAGCAATCCTCAAATCCAATTAGAAAGTAGTTACACTACAGGATTAATGCCACTATTCCACCCGTGGATACATCTTGACTTGCAGGTCAGTATTGTAGCACACAGGCTCCAATGCTGAGTAAGACCACTGGGCCTTTTCTCTCTCAACAATATTCAAATAACCTCATTATTCAAGAAAAAAGATTATGATGATCTCAGATCTTTGCAGATGGCTCATATTGAGGCAGAATGTGAGCTGATAATGATACTAAATTACCAAACTAGTAGTTGAAAGAATAAATATATGTTTCAATTGTAAGGTAAATAACTACCTTACATAATTGTAAATAACAAACTCAATACATTATAAATAAAGCCAATTTTAAATAACAACTCAATAAAATAGGTAGAAAACTTTAAATAACACAACAATAATTAAATTCAGATATAGGTATTAAGTAAAATATGTGTCAGAAATCAGATGTTTGTAGCATGCCTAATAGGAAAATAAAGAAACCAGGTTTCCACAAGATATTTAATCAGTAGAATTTAACTAAATGTCACATATATTGGAGTTTTGGAGTGAAACTAGCATGATGACTAAATGATATAGGGTCTGTTTCAGCTGAGGGATTACTTGTCGTTTGTAAAATTCTGGAAATAAGAAAAAATCAAGCATTACAGGATTGAAAATAAAACTGAGCAATCAGAATATAATGTTAGTTTTAAAAGAAGTAAAAAGTAGTCATCTATATACATGATCTTAAACCTGACTGGCTGGGATATTGGACCACAGATAAAGAAGGGAATCTAAGCATGCATTAACCCCTCACTGCTCCTTGATTGTACCTGTGATGCAACCAGTTGCTTCAAGCTCTTGACACCTTTACTTCCTAGACATGATGGAATCTAGCATGAACTGTAAGTGAAAACAAACCATTTCTTCAACTTGCTTTTGTCAGAGCACATTGTCATAGAAACTAGAAAAGAGCATCTGATAAAAGAGAACTGAGACTTGACTAAAATCATAATACATTACTTGCATATTTTGAACATTAAAGTTACTTCAGATTCTAAAACTATAACATTGGTTTATATAGGTTGTTAATGGATAATCATATATAATAATCAAGTTTTTAGTCATGTTAGTTAGATTTTTCTAGATGTGCATAGATATATTTCAGATAGGCATTCTTCATATC
>LOEQ01007522.1:23783-34738 GCA_001685075.1 Bramus lutescens | reverse complement strand
AGGGGCCAAGGCAGTTTCTTTATTAACCAATGAAAGTAACACATAGACAGATGACCCTCCTACATCACCTTGATATCACATGCAGCCTGTATTATGTAATATATACATGCATATTTATGTAGATCTATTTCTGAGTCTCTCTTCCATTGGATTTGTTATCAGTTCATTCATGATCCAATAGAACTCTGTTCTAAGTATGAGACTATTTACCATTTAAAAGCTTTAAAGTATTGGCAAACTATCTCCATTTGGAACGTTTATTTATTTGTTAATGTATTTACTTACCTTTTACTTACTTGTTTATTTATTTTGAACTGTCAGTGACTTCCTGATTCTTCTTGTACATTTAGTTTTCCACACGAACTTTTAATATCGACTTACTTAGCTCCATTAAGAAAGACTGTTGACATTTCTATGGTGGGAAGTTTGCTAAATAAATTAATTGGTTTCAGGAGGAACTAGCATATTGAAGTGATGAGTCATCCAGTTCAGGAAGAATGGGTCTGCTTAAATCCGATACTACATTCACTGTTCAGGAGCTTTACTTTCAGACTTGCTGGAGTTCCTGTTACTACTTGCTCACCTTTGTTCCTGTAAATGGGGACTACTCGTATGTCTGATAATGGTTTACTATTTCATACTTCAACTGTGTCATGTTTATTGACTTTAAGTATTTACCAATTCTTCAAATAAGTACATCAGTCTTCCTACTTTCAAAGTAGGTTGAGGATGTCAAGTTGGTTGTGAGTTTTATCCTACATTGTTCTGGGGAATGGAGGCACTGAAATGGGAAGAGTCTTATTTACTAGCTGTTTTCTGTAAAAATTTTGGACAAGCTTATCTTATGTCTTTTGCTTATTTCCTGGATGCAAGGAGATTGATAAGATACCACGAGCTGTAGTGATACAATGTCCACTGTCCTCTCAGAACAAAGGCCTGGCTTGGCTGCGTTTGTGAGTGGAGATATCAGAGTTAACAACTACTGGAGAGAACAAGCACTGGCAAGCTTTCAGATTCATCACCTGGGCTGTGTGGTCTGATTCACCCACAACTGAAAACATGTCACTTTCTTTCCTTTTGAATGTTTATCCTACAGCTGTCCCTGTCAAAAATGTCATCTATGGTATCACTTAATCATTGAAACTCCTTTCCCTGTAGTCAGCACTGTGACTCACAAGGGTAGATGTTTCATAGAGAGACACCCTTCTTTGACACAAAGCGATTTTGAACTAAACTCTAGGTTCTTACTATCTTTGGATAGTTTTAGCACAAGAAAGTGCGTGCAGAGATTCGATGTTGCCTCCTCCTCTTTTTGTTCTTGTAAATTTTGTTTTTCTTTTTTTTTGAAAAAATGATAATTATTTTTTAATTTTAACAACAAACTAGGTCAGAGACCTAGACAATCTATATTTTATATCAATATGTTTCTTCCCCAGACACAGTCTCCTTAACCTCATATGATTTGAAACTAAAATGGGAATATTCCACTCTACCTGTTTTAGTAGCTAGGCAGATCTGTGAGTGCAGAAGAATACCTTTAGTCATCATTTCATGGATTTTTTTCATAGATTTCTGGGCTAACCAGTCTCCAGTTCCTGGCTGTTCAGGAAGTGTTGGACATAGGCTCCCTTTTCTTGTGTGGATCTGGTGTGGACCTCACGTTAAACCAAACATTGATTGGGAACTCCCACAAGGTCGCTGGCACCATTGCCCCAACACATCTTGCAAGCAGGGCAGAATGTAGGTTATGGAGGCTGTGGTTGGTTTGGTGTCCAGGTTTCACATTCCGTAGCAAAATGTTTCTCTCTCCAGAGACTAGAACACTGGGCTGAAGGCTCTATGCCTTACTGTCTCACCTTCTCTTCATTCAGTGAGCTGTGAGGATGGTCTTCTCAGCAATGGGGCCCATTGTCAGTTTTCAGAGAGTGACCTTCTGTCCAAGCATCAGCCTAGGTTGTTTAGGGATCACTATGAGAACACCCCCACCCCACCCCCGGCCAATAGCACAAATGAAGGCAATCCAGTTTCACCACTGTAAGCCTTATCTGGCTGCTAAAGATGGCCAGTTCAGACTCCATATCTTCCATTATTAGGAGTCTTAGATCCCCTGCCTTGTCAAATTGTCATCAGAAAGACTTCCTCCCTCAGAAAATGGAAGCAGATGCAAAGACCCTCAGCCAGACTTGCAGAGAGTTGTCCAAGTTGGAAGTCTCCATTGGGTCCCTCCCTTTGGAGATCGGGGAACACCTCAGAACATGGAGAGGAAAGAATGTAGGAATCAGAGTGGATGGAGGACACCAGGAGAACATGGCCCACTGAATCAACTAAGCAGGGTGAACATGGGTTTACAGAGATTGAAGCAACTAGCCCCAGGCCTACATGGGTCTGCCGCAGGCCCTCTGTATATATGTTATGGCCGTTAGCTTGATGCTTTGTGGGCCCCCCAACAGTGAGAGTGGGTGTGTCTCCCAACCCTATACCTATTATAATCAACTCCTAAATGATATCCCTAACCCTGAGGACAAACTTTGTTGGGAGAGGGGACGCTGTCTTCTAGAATTACTTCCAGCTGTCATGGGGCGATGTTCTTTCTGTGGGATCCTCTGAAAGTAAAATGAGGGTTAAGTTTTAACATTACTGCCTGGTATAATTGCAAATAGTCTCTGAGTATTTGGTAGGGTTTTTCTGAGCTTCCTATTTGAAGTTATGACCAGAACATTGTAAAAAAGTGCACCATTTCAGCTAATCAAGTTGGAACCATCTTGAGCAGCTGGTACGCAAACAGGTCTTGTAGGAGCGCTATCAGCATCAGGATGTCATATCAACCAGGTGGAGTTGTTGTTCTGGGGCCCCATCTTCTTCCTGGAAACTTCAAAGTTACAGCAGGAAAATTTATTGTTTATTGTGGAAAACTTAAACATTATTTATATAGACATGTACAGATATGTATATATTCAATGAAAGGTATGATAGAGACAAAAATAGATATGAAGAAAAGTAANTCCTGGAAACTTCAAAGATTACTGCAAGAAAATTCATTGTTCATTGTGGAAAAGTTAAACATTATTTATATAGACATATACAGACACATATATTCAATGAAAGGTACAATAGAGATAGAAATAGATATGAAGAAAAGTGAAAATTTTCTTTTTTCTTTCTGTCTCATATCATGGCTCCTGATATGAGACAGAAACTCTGAATTTTTATTTTAACAACATGCTTGGATTTAGAGAGGGACAGAGCCAGTGTCCAACTCCAAAGCCAGCTCTATATATTCATGTATATGCTTAAATGTGTATCAATTACCTGACATAAAAAAATGTGATCCTTTTTCTTGATGATCCTTAGTGGATAGTTATTTTTCCATCTATCAGCATTCAAACATCCAAGGTCTCTTGAATTTTTGAAGATGAGTATTTTCCTGCAAAGACAAGAACAGAACACTGCCCCAACCCTTATGAGGTTTCCTTACCATCTACATGGTTGTAACAATTGTGGGTGAGCTGTCCTTTCTCTTTTTCAAGAGTTCTCCTTTTCAAACCGAATCTTTATTAATTTTGATGGTATCCACAGTTTTCTTCTCCTGTGGAAACAAGAGCAAAACCTCTTCCCCAACGTAGCACATCTCCTGGCTTCCATTGTGAGGTCAGCACATTCTTGAAATAAACCAGTTGATTTGATTCAGAAGACTTTTTTATTATCCAGTGTCTCTCTGCTGCTGTTGTCCCTTTCTCATTAGTGTTAAGAAAATTCAAAGTTAATAAAGCATTATGTAATCTANATATATATATATATATAATATGTTCTATATGCTTTAACATTTGTACTTACAAATCATATTAAATTTTCTTGATGATCCTTATTGGGTAGTTATTTTTCCATTTGTCAGCATTCAAACATCCAAGGTCTCTTGAATTTATGAAGATGAGTATTTTCCTGCAAAGACAAGAACAAAACCCTGCCCCAATCCTTATGAAGTTTCCTTACCATCTGTATGGTTGTCACCATTGTGGATAAGCTGTCATTTCTCTTTTTCAAGAGGTTTCTCCTTTTCAAACTGAATCTTTATTAATTTTGATTGTATCCATAGTTTTGATTTTCCTGTGGAAACAAGAGCAAAACCCCTTTCCAATGTAGCACATCTCCTGGCTTTCATTCTGAGGTCAACATATTCTTGAAATAAAACGGTTAATGTAATTCAGAAGACTTTTCTATTATCCAATGTTTCTTACTGCTGTTGTCCCTTTCTCATAAGATTTAAGAAAATTCAAGGTTAATAAAGCATTATGTAATCTATTTCTGGGGGTATTTTCCATCCCTTTATGTTTCTTTAACATATCCTTTATAGTTTGATTTGATCTTTCTATAACTCCTTGAAATGTATGATTGTGTAGTATACCTGTAATATTGATAATATTATGATAAGCAAAAAACTGTTTCATTTTCCTAGAAACTTATGCTGGACCATTATCTGTCTTTATTTGTGAAGATATACCCATGATGTCCATAACTTCTAATATGTGTGTGATTACTGAATCAGCCTTTTCTGAGCTTAAAGCAGTTGCCCACTGAAAACCTGAATAAGTGTCAATGGTGAGGTGTACATATTTTAATTTTCCAAATTCTGCAAAGTGGAACAAATCGTAGACGGTCTAAAGTAAGGAAACTCATGGGAAAACTAATCAGGGAGCAGATAGCGGTATTTGGTTATAGAAAGAGCAAGTAGGGCATCTCTTTATAATCTCCTTAACTTATTGCCATGTAATAGAAAACTCTTTCGTTAAACCTTTGCTATTGACATTATGTTTTAAATGAAATTCTGAGGCGTGCAACACAGTTCCAATCATTAGCTGACAATTTCTGCATTACATTGTTGTAGAGGACCTGGCACATCAGCATGAGATCAGATGTGTGTTATGTATATAGGACAAAGCCTATTCTTGATTATGTCTTGTACCTGGATAAATAATGAAGTCAATTCTGTATCATCTGGTATAGATTTAGAAGTTTCAATATGCAAGACAACTCTTTCTGCATATTGTGAATCAGTAACTATATTAAAAGATTCTTTAAAATCCCTTACCACCATAACAATAGCATATAATACTGCCTTCTGGACACAATTAGAAGGGCTTTGTTCCACCTTACTTAATTCTTCTGATTTGTGTTCATCCTTCCCTGATTTTTTTGCATCAGTATAAAAGTTATGGGATACAATTACTGGAGCATCATGTACAATTTGGGGAAGAATCCAAAAAGTTCTCTTTATAAGGTTAATTCTATCGCTATTGGGATCATTGCTATTAATTTCTCCCAACGAACCATACAGAAGGCTCTGGATTTTTTAATTTTCTTGGTGAGACATGTCCTCCACAGTTACTGGGAATGACTGGGCCACTTTTGGCTTGGGGGCCTGCCAGAGTCCCTTCATGGAGTTTCTTGATGGTATCGGATTGCCTTGTCTGGCTTTTGTTGATCTGCATTCATTGGTTCAATGTAGGTTTTTGCCACACCTACATATACCTGAAAGCTAAGTTCTCCTATTTTTGCCATTCCCAGATGAGATATTATTCCTAGGAATTCCTCATCTACAGTCCCTTCTCAGATGGCCTATTCTACCACAATTAAAACATTTGGTATTTTGATGTCTCCTAATTCCTTTTGAAATTGCTTCTCCTACCCAAGATTCAGTGTTATAGTCAAATGTCTCAGTGTTCATTGTATGCAGGATCCATTTATCCATAGGTTCTGATCTAACTTTTAAAGGCCCTAGTATCTTTTTTTTTTGCATTCTAAGTTGGCATTTTCAAAAGCCAGGGATTCAATAAGTACTCATCTAACATCTGGGTCTGTTACTCCTAATTGTACAGCCTTACTTAATCTTTGTAAAAAGTCAGTAAAAGGTTTTCTCTGGTCCTGTTTAACTCTGGTATATGATTCAGTTTATTTTCCTAGTTCTTGAATCCTGTCCTAAGCATTTAAGGTTGCTTTGTGGCATAGGGACAATATTTATTCATCATAAAGAGCTTGAACCTGCGGGTCAGCACAAGGGCTTTCTTTCACCAAGAATTTGATTTTGGGAAGTCTCAATGCCTTTAGTTTTTCCCTGTTGTTCCAAAATTTTGGCCTCCTCTCTGAAATAAATTTTAAACATTAATTGAGGTCTATCTTCCGGACTGCTGAAACTAACTGAAAGAAATCATGTGGTGTTGTTTGATGCTCAAAGCTCAAGTCTTTATCATCTCCTTAACAAATGCGGAATTCAAGTCATAAGTTACAACAGCTTGCTTAATTTCTTTTAAATCATTCATTCCTATAGGTATCCATCTACCTCCTTTCAGGCTTTTAGAACTTGATACTTTGTCAGAGTAGATTAAAAGGTAGGAAGCTAAAACCTTGCATAAGTCATCTCTGACAGCTACTGGCGATGTTGAATCCTGCCCTTGTCCCTTTTTTCCCTGTTCTTCAGATCCAATGATTTCCTCAGTTATTTCAAATCTTTTTGTCATTTGTAATGCCTAAATCTCCTGGTCTGTATATATTTCTAGTGATTTTATTGAGGCACCTAGACTCTGGTCCTCATTCTATACATGTGATTCCAAGGTCTGAAGTTTCTCCTTTAAAGATAACATTATCCTTTGACCTACTTGAATAGCATGCAAATTGCTATCCTGGAGAGACAATCTATCTGTCAACTTATCATAATTTTTAAACAAATTATGATTATCAAATTCAAGTGTGAATTCTTTCAGTTAACTTCTTAGTATCCTTAGATATGGATTCAATTTTGTCTATCAAATTAATATTATCCTTTTTAATAGTATTAATTTTTTAGGCAACTTTTGATTTTCATTGGTATTAATCCTACCAACTAACTGTTCACTATTAGTCTGTAAAGATTGTATCAGTCCTAAAAGTGCCATATTCTTTCTTAATGATAGAATATGGAGAAAACTGAATCCCAATACCCAATAAATGGAAGCATCACCATAACCCTAATAATACAATACATAGCATTAGCAAAAAAATTACTGAAAGTTTCAATATTAATGTAATATACCTTATTGATTTATTTGTTACCTGTTATGAGATCTGATAAATTGTGTTAGGTGTAATAATCTTTACACATAATAAGCTTATGTCGTGGTTGAAGATTTGCGGCGACGACAGGAACAGTCTTGAGCCGCTTTAGTTTCTGAGCTGCTTTGGTTTCCCGCATTGGTACTGGTTAAACACTGAGAAACATGCTTTGCTTTGCAAATTAAAAGCAAATAAATAAATTCCATACATGGAGCAAGAAACCAAGAACTCATGGACAAGGAGAAGAAACCGGAAGCTGCACAAGTCACCACGCAGCAAGGAACCACCCCAGGGAACGCAGAAGTCGAGCGTGCGCTTGGAAATTTCCAAGTTGCCACACACAGTAAACTTCACCGTGGTGGGGATTCTACAACAAAACTGCTTAGGTAAAAGCAAGCCAAGCAGGCAGGGTTGGGAGACTGTATGGGCCATTAGGCCGTCCACCCGGTAGATGTGGAATCCGAATCCACATGGGTGCCAAATGTGGATGGAGACTGAAAAGAAATCCCATACTAGCTCAGAATTGAGAAATAGATGGTTATTTATTTAGGGGTAGACTCACAAATCAGAATCCTCTGTTTGAACGGAGATCAGAAAACGAATCCCACAACCCAGAACAGAGAGGCCAGAAAAGAGGCTGGATGCATGCTCTACATTGGCATGTATATTATACGAGGCCACACTACAGTGGGCGGGTAACCACTAGCTGTAAGACTTCCTAAAGTACAGGCTGGCTTTAGTTTCCCTCCAAACAGTCCTGCCTTAGCCTCCACAGGTTGAGACTTCTGGAATGAACAACCATATCTAGCTTCTAATTTTTTGTTCATTTTTTTTTTACAATTTCATTCTTGTATTTAATGCATGATGATTGCACTTTCATCTCAATACTGTCTTATATCTCTCCCACCCCATTATCTCTCTGTCTCCTACTTCCTAACTCCTCATCCCCTGGTCTCTCTGGTTTCTATAGAATTTCCAAGTTGACCGCACACAATTAGATAATCAAAAGCAGCATCTACTTCCAAAGAAGAGTGTATATTGTTTGTTTTTACCAGAATATTCATAATTCACAATTGTACAACTGAATAATATTCTATTGTGTACATTTATCACATTTTTATTATATTCAGAGGATCCTAAATAAAGTAGACTCTTGTCATCCCTATTGGTTGCTCACCAAAACTAGGTGATACAGTCCTGTTTATGAAGACAGGACACACTTTGGTTGCATGATGTAGGGAAATCAAGCTGAAACTGAGCTTAAAGCCTCCTTCTTACTGGCTAGCTTCATGGGTTTAGAAGACATTATTCAGGAAACCAAGAGAAAAAAATCATTAATGTTCTTACCCACTTGTGAGCCCTAGTAACTATAAGAGCAATGTGCCAGGGAAAATGTTCCCATTTGTGCAAACAGTTACACTATGGTTATGGAGGATAATAAAATACTCTGATTAAATTTGAGACCAGTTCCATTGGAGATATCTTATGTCTGATACTATACACCTGTTCAAAATACAATGTCAGGGAGACCATGAGCCTTAGGGTGATCTTGAATACTCTTATTTGTTGAAATTGACATAGTATCAGATTGCTTTCTAAATATTTATGTTTGTACTCATAGACAGATGCTACTCTCAAAGATGCTTCTCTGCAGTAAAAGGCAGTGAATGCAGAAACTAATGACTGAGAAGGTGCTTAGAATAAGTTATTGTTGAGCACTCACACCTAAGGAAGACATTTGAACTCCTTATCTTGGCCTTGGGGAACAGCGTGGAAGACAAAGCAAAAAGAGTATAAGAGTAGAATGTGGAGAAGGGCTACAAAATATCAATGTTATGCACAAGCCAGAGCTATCGAAACAATGAATTCACAGCAGCTTTGGCTGTCTGCCCTGGATCTGCATAGGTCTGGCCCTCTCAACAGAGAGGCATGTGTTGGGGAGGGATTTAGGGGCCCCTATTCTTCACTGTTGAAATATTTGCTACCAATAAATTCACAAAGATGGGAAGTCATTGTCTCAGTTGTGTACCCACTGGTGACCCCACCAGGTTCCAACAGATAATTTTAATCCAGTGTTCACACAAACTGCCCTAGTAAGGTTCTACAGCAAGAGGTCTTAGCGTCTGAGCATCCATCTCTCAAATACCACTCTGAATTGCACATTTTGGAGGTAATTACATTGCTATGAGTTTCAAGACTAATATATCTCTTTAACCTGCTGGGGTTTGTTGGAGTCAATACTGTTTCAATTAGTGCTCCACTTGGGATACTCTCTACTGCTTGCTTTACCTTTGACACAATTTGCAACCTAATTTGACATTTCTGATGTTCTCATTTATACCACCTCACAAACACAATAAACTATATTGGTGCCTTCCCTTAACATCTATCATTTTTATTACATCATGTATTTTCTCTTTAACTATGGCATGCAATCCACCTTTTAATTTTGCTTTAACTTTAAATACCCTGTTGTCTTTTCAAAAGAGTTGACGGTAGGAAAAATAATGACAGTTTTTTATTTACTTGTTCATCTCATCCTGTCTTATTATACAATGTACCATCTGCTACCATTAGCTTTCTGCCTGAAGAATATCCTTTAGCACTTCTTGTAGTGAGTTTTGTTAACAATTAATTCTCAGAACATGTGCTCATTCCAGAATGCCTTTTTTCACTCATCATAATAGCTGATTATAGTTCTCGCTGATTTCTACTTTTTCCGTCTTAATACTTAAGTTTTCATACAATTTCTTCTAGTCTTTCTGTCTATGATGAGAGGATAGTCATCATATTTAAACTCTTCATCCCATATATAATATGCAATTGGTCCCTTTTCTCCAAGGTTTTCTCTTGCTTTCACCAGAGACTCATGGGAAAGTCTTGTATGAAGGTTGGCTGTAAACATAACTTTAACATTTTTATGCCCCAATTTCCTAGGTGTAGCTCTTCTTGTACTTACAAACCTCAGTTTCTGCGTGCCTGAGTTTATACTCTCTAAGAAGATCTTTGAAAGTCAACTCTCTAGCCCCTACAAAGTCCTCAGTGATGTTGGTATTTTAGTGTCTGCAGTTCCACAGCAATTAATCAAGTCTATGTAATTTTACCTGCACGTGAGCAACTAAGATGTTCTGCAAACAATTTATGGACTTAGGTTGGGTGCACCAGTACATCCTCTCTATGAATCTCCCTTTATTCCTCCATTTTTAGATCATGTCGTCAACAGTTCAATTTCATATACTGTACTAAATTTACTGAATTCTAATAGCTGCCACATAAAACTGTATACTGTTTACATTATAGAGAAATATCAACATGCTTAAGACAATGTCTTAGCTTAAGAGTCAAGCGCAACAAGATATANTATATATTATATGTAGTTAAAGGGGAGCAGGCCTGCTTTTCATCCTGCCTGGCTCCTGCAAGGCTAGCTTATACCCTGAAATAACAACGCACAAACTGTATTCATTTAAACACTGCCTGGCCCATTAGCTCTAGCCTCTTACTGGCTAGCTCTCACATCTTGCTTAAGCCATTTCTATTAATGTGTATCGCCACTTGACTGTGGCTTACCAGCATGAGTCTAACCACCGTCTGACTTGGGTAGGAGAAACATGGCGTCTGCCTGACTCTGTTTTCTTTCTCTCACAACTCTGTTCTGTCTTCCCCGCCTATGTTCTGATCTATCAGGCCAAGCATTTTTCTTTATTAATTATCAGTGAAAGCAACAGATAGATAGAAGACCCTCCTACATCATTTATATATTAATATATATGAATATATATCACAAAATCTCTACCTGCCTGCCTATATCTGTCTGCCTATCTCTTTATCATCTATCTATCTATCTATCTATCTATCTATCTATCTATCTA
>LOEQ01007522.1:10514-23767 GCA_001685075.1 Bramus lutescens | reverse complement strand
ATCTATCTATCTATCTATCTATCTATCTATCTATCTATCTATCTATCTGTGTCTTCCGAGAACTCTCATTTCATTAACCTGCTTATTAAATTGATTTTTTAAGATTTGGTGTTTAATATTTTGCAGTTTTTTTCTATATTTGCTACATTAACTCTCTGTCTGATACATAGTTGACATTTTTAGCATTTCTGTAGGCTTAGTCTCCACTCTGCTGAATATTATCTTTGCTCTGCACAAGTTTTAATTTTTATGAAATCCCATGTAGCAATTCTTGGGACTATTCCCTGAAGTAAAAGAGACATTTTCAGAAAGTCCTTGCTATGGTTGTGTCTTGAGTTCTTTTCACAGTTTTCCTTTATAAGCTTCCTATCAAAGTCCTTAAACCATTTGAATTTAATTTAGCGCAGGTAAGAGATAGGGACCTATTTCAACCGTTTTCATAAGAATACCAAATTTTCTTAGCACCATCTACTGAAAAGGCTGTTGTTTGTTTTTGATAAAGTTGCCAAACACAAATTGGGTGTCCTGGCTGTATGGATGTATTTCTAGATCTGAATCATGTTGCATAATGTTAACATATTGTTGTGTCCATGGTAAGTTGTTTTGTCATTATGGCTCTACTGTATAAAGTGAGGTGAGGTATGATGATACCTTTAGCTTCTCTCTTCCTGGTTGGTATTCTCTTGGTTACGGTTAGGGTTAGGTTTTTGTTTCGATCTCCATTTTTATATTTTTACTCCAATGTGAAGACTGTAGTTAGACTTTTACTACCATAATAGTGATATATTCTTTCCTACAACCAATGATCAGTCTGATAACTGTTTCTAGGTCCTGATAAGTATATTGGGCATGGGTTTCAATTTGAAGAGCAAGACATAATTCCAATAAGGAAGTGATCGTCTACATTTTTTTTTTTGACATTTTTGCCATTTTGGCATCAGGGGGCATGTCTTGTCAGCTAAATTTAGCTTGCAGGAATCACAGCTGGCTATAGGACTGGTGATTCTTTTTGTTCTCTGGCAACATTCATGCCATTGTTAAAGCTAGTCAGTAGACTTCCTAGTGGGCAATAGCTTGATACCCTGTGTTCAACAACTCAAGGGTGTGGTATCTTCAGTGAAAGGGTCTTACCATCAACTACTGAAGGGGATCAAGAGCATCAGCCATAACTTGCGATTTTTGAGTTTCTATACAACATAAGCTTGCCAAAAAATCCAAAATAGGTACATTATTTTTGGCACTGTGATTTTAATTTTCTATTCTATGGTGTCTAATAGTGGCATCGTTGCCTTATTATATTAAATTTTAATTTAAAATTCTTATATAAGAATATGCATACATCTTAGAAACATTCTTCAGTAGGAAGCTTCCAGGTGATTTTTAAATATCTAATGCAATTAAAGTGTCCATTTGTTTAAAATGTTCATTATCTATTCCTATATGCCCTCATCTCCCTGCCCTCCCATTCCTGCTTTGATTTAAACTCTTCATGTACCATTATTGCCTTTTAGCCCTTTATATGGCTGCATATTATCTATACTCTTGAGAGTCCCCCTCCCCCATGGCCCTTGCCAATTCACTGACTGCTGTAGATGTATCAAATGGAACACATATATCTAAAGAGTCTAGGTTTACACTCATAGATGAGAGAGGGATGTCTTGAAATCTCTAGACTGCTTTAAGTAATACAGTAATTAATCCTGCCATTCCATAAGCATGGAAGATTTCCAAGTACCTAATGTCTCCTTTGAGATCTTTTTAGAGTGTCTTAAAGTTTTCATTTTAGAAGTCATTCACATCCTAAGTCAGGTTAATTTTTAAATACTATAAAGCTATTATGCGTGTATTATTTCACCTAAATTCTTTCCTGTATTAAAAATTTTAAATAGAAAAACTACTTATGAAGCATATTTCTTTCTCTGATGACTGTGATTTATTGTTTTGCTTCATTTAATAGGAGGGGTTGGCATATGTGGTCTTTAAGCTTATAGGATATTCATCTAAGTCCTTCTGACTTCCATAATCTCCACTCAAAAGTCAGGTGATACTTTAGTAGGGCTGCCTTTATATGTGAATTGGTCTTTTCCCACTATAGCGTTTAATACACCTTCTTTGTACATTTGGTGTTGTGATTATTATATGTCTTGAGAAATTTCTTTTCTGGCCTGTCTATTTGGTGTTCTGCATGCTTCTTGCATCTTGGTAGACACCTCTTTCTTTAGATTTTTGGATATTATCTTCTTTGATTTTGTTAAAATTATTTTCTGTGCTTTGACCTGGGTTGTTTCCTCCTCTTCCTTCTCCTCCTCTTCTTCATTATCTAAATAGGTTGTTCATAGGTTTGGTCTTTGTATAATTTCCCCTATTTATGGAATATTTGTGCTATCATCTATTTGGGTTTTGTTGTGTTTTGAGATTTATTATTTTCTTTGATGATTGATCCATTTCTTTGACCTTATCTTCAAAACTTGAATTTCTTCCATGTCTTCTCTGTTTTTGTTTGACAACCTTAGGTTTTTTTTTTATTTAAGTTTGGTTTTTCCATAGTGATTCTATTCCCTTTGTTAAGTTCTATTTTTATATCTACTTTTATATCTGGAATTTGATTTTCAATATTTTATTCAACTATTTATGTTTTTCTTGTCTTCATTTGGGCATTCGTTCTTAGCTTCCTTAAGGTCCTGAAACATATTCATAATTGCTATTTTTATGTCTTTTTTCTTGTGCTTCAGATAAACTTATTTCCTCGGGGAATTTTGCAATGTGGTTGTTAGCTTCCGGAGGAGAGATATTGTCTTAGTTATTAGTGTGTTTGTTTCTGCAATGGGACCAAACATCTGGAGGTACAACATTTGTGACATTTCTTGTTGTACATATCTGTTTGGGGATATTCAAATCTTTTTTTAGCCTTTTGCCTCTGCCCAAATTTGTCAGATTATGGATCAGCTGAAAGTCTGGGTTTTCTGTCTTAGACCTACCCTGAGTTTCAGGATTCAAATATCAAGTGGTCCCTAATTGGTGAAATATATAATGTGGCTGAATTCTGGTTGGAATTCTGGATTCAGAAGCCAAGCAACAACGACAACAACAACAAAAAAATACAAAAAAAAAAAACAGAAGCCAAACAACACCAGATTAGTACAGTGGAGAGATTGGTAGTGGCCTATGAATTTTGTATGTTGAATTTTTTGTTCTGCTACATTGATGAAAATGCTAGCAGATATAAAGTAGTATGGTGAGATTTGGGGGGTCTTTTAAATATAAAATAATGTCATCTGCAAATTTTGGTTATTTGATGCCTTTCTTCTAATTTATACCTTTTATTTCTCATATTGTTCTATATAAGACATCAAGCATTACATTGAAAGCAAATAGAGAGTGGACACAGTAAATTTGTAAGTATTTTATAGAGAAATTTTGCTTCTAATATCATACTGAGAAACCTCTTGCTAGTAATCACTTCACCTAATAAATTTTCATGCAGTCATATATATTATATTTAAAATTTAAGATTCTAACATTTCTTTGAAAGAGAAAAAAGATAAAATGAGCTTAAAATATAGTAGAGGGAAATGAATCTTATAGTAATCGATAAAAAGAGAGCAAAGTAACATAAAACAAAGGCATTTAAGTTTTTCATTTGTTTGAAAATATAAAACTCTGAGTTTACAGATTTCTTTCATTTTGTGTTGTATTTTGGTTTTTATCTGCTGATATATTACTATCCTTCATTATAAAAAGGTTTGGAAATGAACCCCTTTGGTCCTGTGGGATGTATAAATTATAGCGAATGGATGAAACCAGCACTATTTCAATTTTATCTCAGGGAGACTGAATCAGCTGCAGCTGCATTTCCTTGTCATAATTAATTCCTTTGGAAAACTTGATTACAGGGAGTTGGAAGGCTAATGTACAAGGCTTGGCTTATGAGGCCAAATTTTGTCTGGAGCATATGCAGCTGTGGAATTCCAGGAAGTATGGAGGCTGTTCAGGAAATGATGAAGCAAGCTTATGGAACACCAGAGAGGACCATTTGGCAGTTTATGAGAGGAGTATGTAGCCTTGAATTTGAGCTATAATCATAACAAGGGGGAAAAGGTAGATCTCACTCCTTAGGCGTTGACACTTCTTTGACTGTTCATGAGGGGAGAAAAAATAGCACTGTGCTCTTTGTGTTGATCAGTAGACATCAATGTTCATAATCCAAAGTTTGGTTGTAAAAAAAAATCAAGGGAATTGGCTTTGCCCTTCTGAAATGCATTTTAAAGATAATGGCCTCCTAAAAATTTATGATGGAAACATCAGAATGAGTATACAGAACGACTTCTTATGCCAATCATTCCTTAGGGAAAGCTAGCTTCCAGAGTAAAAAATAAATAAAAATAAAAAGCCAGCTTTTTAACTCTTAATCTTTGCAGGAACTTAAACTAGAGTGTTTGTCAAGACCAAGACAGAGTCATAATGACATACATCCAGGATCCAATTATTCTGTATCATTCCAGTTATAATAGCTCATGCAATAACAGACAAATAATTCACTGATTTAGATATGGTTGAAATCTACCCTTGCCTCCCATCCAAGATGATGTTAGTATGAGGTAGGTCCTCCAAGAGGCAAGCAGATACAAAAGAACAAAGCTGCATGAATACACAGATATAATTACAGAGATATTAGATCTTTTCCCAAAATTAAAATTGAAAGATGACTGAGAATATAGCCTTGTGAGCCCTTGCTGTAGATTTTCAATGCTCTAATTCTCAGTTTCATAAAATGAAAAAGATAAAGATTATTCATACCTAGGTATATTACCACAAAAATCCTGTAAAGAAAAATTAAAAGCAGAGAATGCACCAAAATATACAGAGGATTCAAATGATGTGGAGTTTTAAAACAAGAAAAAAGCTAAAAATTATAAAGGGAAAACAACAAAATTGATAAAATAGGAATAAAAACAAGGATGACTCATGGTGTGAAAATCAGAAATGATTTCTTCAGAAGAGGATTAGAAAGTAGAAATAAAAAAAAGACTTATCCGTCCTGCTGAACAGATGCTCAGGAAGTCAGAATTCCTACTGTGCAAACATGAGGACCTGGGCTTGAATCCCTACCAACCATATAAAAACTCATGTATGTCTGCATGTGACTAAATCCCAGCACTAGGACAGAGGACATAGAAGGACACTAACACCTCCTGAGCAGCTCGTTTAGCCCAAAGAAAGCAATAGAGAAAGATACTCAACATCCAATTTTGGTCTCCATATGTGTGCCCTTGTGTATCCATATACTCATAAGCATAACACACACACACACACACACACACACACACATACACACACACCACTTTCTAATACTGCTAAATACTGAAATACTCATTTCTTCATTCTATACTTTTTAGAATATGAATAGTAATTCAGATGGAATTTTCCAAGTAAATGTAAGGTGTTGGCCAAATATTTTTTTTTTAGAAATTACATGCATACCTTCTTTTAACCATTAAAAGAATAAGGAAATGGAATTAGACTAGACAATGAAAATTAGGCAGAAGTAATTGTTTTCTCAGTGGTGCTGGAATGTAACACAAGTCCCTTCATATAAGGATTAAATATGATGTATTGAGCTATGATCTAAGTGATTGTGTTCAAGTATATATAAATTAACATGTGGGGTGGGTGATACATCCTGAAAAGTATTACTTTGTAGAACTTGAAGTATCCAACTTATATTGCATATTGTACAAGATGATGATAACTCAAAATGGAATATTCTTTTTGAAAATATTGATTATTTTTACTCCGTTAAAAGATTTTCAGGAATACATCTTCCCTGCTTTAAAAGTTAAGTCATTATATAAACAAAACGAGCAGCTCCATTGTACAATACAAAAATAATCACAATTATTTGCATTATTTTTGTGTATTTATTTTTACAGATAGCATCTCACCTTGTCATTTAATTGGACTTGCATTTGCCATCCTCCCATATTGTTATCCTGAGTCCTGAACTACAGACATACACTTCTGTGCTCAGTTAGTGTTTTTAAATATTACTGGGGTCATTTCTAAAATATTCAAGGCTATGGTGTTCAATATGTGATTCTCAATTGTCATCAAACTACCTTGTATTTTTGCCCCATAGTACTGCTGCGCACTTTCAGAATGAGTAGTAAATATAGCCTATTATTTTTAACCATAAAATCTTTTGTGTTTTGACAATATGGAAATTATTTTAAAAAATCATAAATATGCTTCATAGTTGAGAAAGGCAATAAATAAAGGCAATAAATGGGTGAGTTTCGCCATGTTTATGGAGATTCAAAATTTTGAAGATGATACAGTATTCAGTATCTCTATAAGTATTAGACAATATAAATTTGTATATTATATATAAAATATGTATATACATATATTTTATATGAATCTTTACAAACATATCTAGAAAATAAGGATGGAAAATTTTCACACATTCCATGCCTCTAGTAGTAGCAGGAAATGAACAGCTTTACAATAAAGTTACAAACCTTTAATGATAACTATGAAAAGTTATAATTATTGGTGCATAGTTATCATTAAATTTTTATGTGTTTATTCTTGCATTGTATGACTAATTTGTATAATACAGTTTGTTAAATTGGAATTATAATCGTATTATGAAGATCCTTTTATCCCCTTCTTTTTAGGGTATTGTTTATGAGAGTTCTTAACATTAATTCTTCCGTCATGTTTTCTTAATTCTCACTAGGTTATAGCTTTTAGGAATCAATTTTAGTTCTTATATGCACTTGAGAAAGGTTTTTAGTTTTTGAACCAATTTTATCTTTTCCAGTAGGGTTATTAGATCAATTGTATATATTAATTCATCATAACTTTTAGCATAACTTTATTATTTCATAATTTCTCTGTACAATAGGTTGTTTTAATCTTTATGCCATGAACCATACCATACCTCTATCAATTTTCTTTCTCTAGTTTGACAGTCACCTGCTAAGCAAAACAGTAAGCATGTCTACTCATGCCTTTGGTTCTGAGGCATCAGTAATATGTAGATAGATTCATATGAGTAAATGCCCGAAACATGTATAAGTTTTTATCTGGGCTCTTGAATCATTAGTATGTGATTGCGGATCTTTAGTTTCCACTTGCCTTATTAAATTATTTCCCTAAACCATACATATTCTGTTCAATTTGGTTTTTATCTAGAAATATCGGAGCTATTTAAGAGTCTCATGTTTATTTGATCCACATACTACTTTAGTACCTCCTTTAAGAACAGCAGCAGCAGCTGGGAGGTGTACACCTTTAATCCCAGCAGGCAGGATTCAGAGACAGGGGGATCCTGGAATTGGAGTTCAACCTGGTTTACAGAGTGGGTTCCAGGACAGCCAGCACTACACAGAAGAATTCTGTCTTGAAAAGCAAAACAAAGCAAACTGACAAGCAAAATAAAAAACAAAAACCTCAGTCGCAGCAACAAGAAAAAAAACGCAATAGAATAAGGGACATAGGCCGTGGAAACAGCCAGAAGATCCTCAGATTAACTGGCACAAGCCCATCTCAGAAAGCAACTCCGATAGAATTTGTGTGTGGAATCTCTAAAACTGGTCCACACTTCTACAAAGTAAAAGTATTTGCTAGGTTCCGAAGGTGTGGAAGATATGAAGATGCTAATTAAAGGGTCACAAATGACAGCAGTTGAAGTAGTTTGAATGGAATTGGTTCCCACAAACTCATAAGGAGTGGCACTACTAGGAGGTGTGGCTTTGTTGGAGTAGGTGTGGCCTTGTCGAAGGAAGTATGTCACTGCGAGGACAGGGTTTGAGATCTCCCAGTGTCACAGACCACTTCCTATCGTCTGCAAGATGTAAGACTCTCAGTTAGTTCTCCAGCACCATGTCTGCCTGCTTGCCACCAATTCCCCAAATGATGATAATCGACTGATCCTCTGAACTGCAAATGAGCCACTCCAATTAAATGTTTTCCTTTATAAGACTTGCTGTACTTCTGATGACATGGCAATAGAAACCCTATCAGCAGTCTAAAGAGGAGCAAGATGGCTATAGCTAACAAAACTTCAGGGACTATTAAAAATCAACAGAGAGAGGAACATGAGTGTCCTTAATCATAGAATAGGGAACTATGTGAGTTGAGGACACCTGGCATCCTTGATGGTGGAAATAAAAGTTTTCATGAATACTTTCATGTTAAAACATCGTTTCTTTACCTTAAGTAGAGAGAATATTTGTTTGTCAAATATATTTCAGTGTAGTTGGAAAAATAATAGTGCTTAACTTGTCATGAATACTTATCTCTTAATCTTTGGCTGCTGCATTTATATTCAAAATTATAGGGATAGGGCTGAAAAAGTTATCCCTAACATTAATAAAGAAATTGATAAGCATTAAAATGAGGGATATCAGGTTTTATTATTCTTAATTCACAATATTTTCTACATAAAGTATGATGTGTTGTGTGAAAATAATTTTGAATATGCCTTTCTACTTGGCTGTAAAAGAAAACAAGGTCTCTGGCTGTTTAGTAAGAAGTTATTGATGGAGGTGGGGGTAGGAATATGGTTGAGTGGATAAAGAGCTTGCAGCACAACAGTGAGAACTGGAGGTCCTACCCATGAACCCTTGCAAATGACAGCTGGACATAGCCTCCCACTGGCAATTCACATGCTTAGGAGTTGGGAAAAGAGTCCCCAGGGCAACCAAACTTGCTAGACTAATTGATCACTAAACTCTGAGTTCAAGTGAGAGAGTCTCTTCAAGGATAAGGAGGTAAGAATTGAGAAAGATTCCTAATGCTGACGACCAGCCTTCACATGCCTGGGCTCACACATGCACATGCATTCCCCTCTACCTAGATGCACATACACTTGTTTTTAAAGAGAGCTTAATTAATATGACAATTTGGGAAGCGTTTGTTCTGGTAATAATATATCTCCCTAGGGTACAAATGATAAAATGCTCGTAATTGTTTTATTTCAATTTAGGAAACTCAAGCAAGCAGCTTTCTAGTAAGTATTATACTTTCTTATTTTTTAATAATTTATTTTTATTTTAAATGCATTGGTTATTTGCCTGAATGTATGTCTGTGTGAGAGTTTCAGGTCCCCTACAACTGGAGTTATAGACAGTTGTGAGCTGCCATGTGGATGCTGGAAATTGAACCCAGGTCCTCAGGAAGAGAAGTCAGTGCTCTTAACCTCTGAGCCATCTCTCCAGATGCAAATATAGTATCTTCCCTTTTTCTCAACATCAGGTTTATACCTCTATTTGTGTTCCATATTTGACATAATGTTTGTATAATATGTCATCATAATAGTGACAAAGTCTGAGAAATACATTATTATGTGTTTCGTAATTGTGTAGAATTTATATAGCATTTTAAGATCAAAGAAGATACTGAAGGTCAACCTCTCTGCAAAACATAAAGATATGATCAAGTAGCCATGATCTGTATGAAGTATTGAAGGTGTTAATATCACAGTTTTTTTTTAAACAGTAGAACCTGCTTAAAAGTACAAGGATAACACTTTAAACAATCACTAAGAACTAGGGAAATGGATTCATGGGTCTGAGTATTTTATGTGGAATCAGCAGGAACTCAGTTCAAAGCCCTAGTACCCATGTAAAGAGTCAAGCTTGAGAACAGTGCGGTGATGGCATATACTTTAAATCCCAGCAGTTCAGAAGCAGAGGCAGGTAGATCTCTGTGAGTTTGAGGCCAGCCTGGTCTACAAGAGTTACTTCCAGAACATGCTCCAAAGCTACAGAGAAACCCTGTCTCAAAAAATATAAGAAAAAAGAGTCAAGCTTGGTTGTGTGTACTTGTTACCCCATCACTGGATGGATCATTGGGAGGCTGAGACAATAAGACAGATGGATCACAAGAGCCCAGTGGCAAATAAACCTAGTTAAAATGGCTTTTACGATTAGAAAGTAATTAATGACTGTGTCAAAAAATAAGGTAAAGAGCCTGCAAGATAGTTTAGTAGGTCAGAATTCTTTTCATGATGACTGATGACCCAAGTTGAAGGAGAAACCTTACTTCCAAAGGTAAAACTCTGCCGTCCACATACATGCTGTGCACACATGCCCCATCACACATACACAAGGATCTGCAAAATATATAAAGAACTCAAGAAACTAGACATCAAATAGTCCAATCAGAAAATCAGGTACAAATCTAAGCCTAGAATCCTCAACAGAATAATTGTAAATGGCCAAAACATATTTAAGGAATTGCTCAGCATCCTTAGCCATCAGGAAAATGAAAATGCAAATGACTCTGAGATTCCATCTTACACCATTCAGGATGGCTAAGATAAAAACACCAATGATAGCTCATGTTGAAGAGGATGTGGAGTAAGGGAACACTCCTCCATTGCTGGTAGGAGTATAAACTTGTACAGCAACTTTGGAAATTAGTAGGAAGATTAGGAAAATTGAGCATCAATCTACCTCAGGACCAAGCAGTACTGCTCTTGGGAATATACCCAAAGGATGCATACTCATACCACATGATAGTTGATCAGTTGTGTTCATAACAGCATTATTCATGATATCCAGAACCTGGAAACAACTTAGATGTCCCTCAACTGAAGAGTGAATAAAGAAAATGTGGTGCAATTACAAAATGGAGAAAAAAACTTAGTAGAAACAAACAATGACATTTTGAAATTTGCATGAAAATAGATAGAATAGAAAAAAATCTTCAGTGAGGTAACCCAGACTCAGTTAGACAAACAGGGCATGTACTCATTCATAAGTGGATATTAGACATAAAGCAAAGGATAACTAGCTTAAACTCCATGATCCCAGGGAAGTTAGGGAACAAGGAGAACCCTAAGAGGCACTTACATCGATGCCCCTGGGAAAGTGAAACAGGTAAAATGTAATAAAATTAATAAAGTAAAATTTAAAAATAAGAGGAAAATGACAAGGAAGAGAGGTAACAGAGAAGAGAGAGAGAAGGACACAACAGCAATAAGGATGTTTGAAAATATCACAGTAAATCCTACTATATTCTGTGCCCCTAAATTTACATATAATGCATGTAAGTCTATGTGTACACAGGCATAGTGAAATTTTACTGATAGGTCTGGGGCAGTGTTACATGCGAAAACCATAGACTACTTAACAAAACCCCAGGATGAGATGTTGGTCAGAGAGTCTAGAAGACTTGCCAAATATTATGGCTATTGCTGTTGCCCTTGGCTACCTCCCAAAGTTTGGAGACAAGTCTCTATTGCTGAAGAAATAATGTGCTTTGGGCACAGGAAGCCAGATTATCAGACAGGGTCTGGCCTAAAACTTTCCCCCTGGTGACTAGCTTTTATGGTAGCAGAAGGTGTCATACACTCTCATAGGTCCCTCTATATAAGTTTGCAGGAGTGGGGTTAGGACAGGTTGGGGTGGGGGAAGGGTGAGCAACCAATAACATTTCAGCTACGATGTTTGTGATCTACAATAACCAGCCTGTCACAAGAACCATAATGGTGTGTTGGAAGGCACTGCTTGCTGGTCAGAGGTTGAAGTTCACCATGGCCTGACAGCTCTTTCTAAGCTCAATGATATGAAGGACTCCTACCACCCCTCACTCCCACCCTCCCCAGCACATGTCTTCCTGCTTTCCACCTGCATTATCTGGAGATTCTCTCTAGGCCCAGATGCCTGACTTATCTCTAGTGTGACCCTTGAGACAGTCACCTGCAGAAACTTACTCCTTGCTGCCCACATGGCAATTAGACTTGTACTAGAGGCCTTATGATAGGAATGTGCTATTTCAAGCAAATTAGGAGATGCTCCAGACTGTGTCCCAATGCTTTTTATTTTCAGTCACTCTGGGAGAAAGTTGAATCTGTATCCCAGAGGGCTATTTCCACCATGTTCACAGGTGGAAATCCTTGCAGACTGGTGGCCAATGGACCTTGAGGGAAAGGGGGACACCACAAGGATGCAAGGGTGCAGTGGGTCTTGGAGGTAAACTACAGCTGGCACTTTACTAAAATGACATATTTTCTACTGCTCTCTAAACAGTTACTTATATCCACAAATAAGTGTACGTCCTATCTCTCCAAAGAGAGGCTTCTCTTTGCAACAGAGAACATGATGGAAACAAAAACACAGAAAACATGATTGTCTTTGTGTCCCCACACAGATGTGAAGCCTGGAGATTGAGCTGTGTGAGCAAGCGGATAAAACCTGGTGCAAAAAGAGCTCACATTAGTTACTCCAACATATCATCTCCTCATGGAAGGAATTTTAATACGTTTTATAATCAGACTGGTTTTCTCTAAAACCTTCAAGTTGCTGGAACATTCTGATCTAACAGCCATGGAAGTGGTCTTCTGTGCCAATGCATTCAAGGCAGAGCCGATTTCAAAAACAGTTTTCTATTGTCTCTGTTGTGTGGTTATTAGAGATCAGTCAGTGGTTTGCACATCTACAATGAAAAAGATCAAGCAGCGCAGAAGGAAATACAAATGTACAGTTTGAGGGGACAGAGAACACAAGAAATGTAGTGTTGGAGCTTTGCTTGGTGCTGAAAAAGATAAAGTGGAATGGAGTAAAGGGAGGGGTCCTCACAGGGTAAGACCCCAGCCAGCTAATCCTGCAATTTGTGAGAAGAGAAAGCCTTCATGAATGACTTGTCCCTAAAGACCAATAAGAAATCAAAGATTTTAACAAGACAGTTCAAGTCAGCTCCATCCAGGTTCCCAGTTTCAATCTAAGCAGGCAGCAGAACTTGGCAGCTTCTTTCATGTGGTTCTGGTGTTATAGCCATGAAGGAAACATGAGTAATGATATTGTGGAATCATCCTCTGTGTTTAAAGAAAGCTGCTGAGGACAGGCATGTGTCAGTGGTGGCCCTGCATGGAGGCCTAGAGAGGCCATTATATGACTCTGTGAAGGTGAAGTGTAGAATTCATTGGAGACACCAAGATGTAACCCAATATAAAAGTAAAACTCAAATTGCCTGTTTCAACATGCAATGTCACAGAAAATATATTTCCATTCCTAAAGGAGAAAAGAGGGTGTAGTGAGGAAAGGCTGGACCAAAGAAAGATCAAAACCCAGCAGGGAAAACTCCAGACTCTGCATCTCTATGTCTGATATCAAAGGGCTCTTCAGCTCTCCAGTCTTCTCAGCTTAGTTGACTGCAGCACACTTTCTTCTCTTTGGCTTCTTCCACTCCTTGTATATTGGGTTACAGTTAAGAGATTGACTTGAGTCTCAGAAGAGATTTTG
>LOEQ01007521.1:64803-86623 GCA_001685075.1 Bramus lutescens | reverse complement strand
TCCATACCAATGCAAAGTATTCATCTCTATAGCATATCCCCCTTTAAATGTAAAAGAACATCTACAAACAAAATTTGAGAATATGGGCATAGTTTTGACCATACTGTTTCCTGCTGTTTGGGGGTGCTGTTAATCAGGTCTTTCATGGTATATCCTGTGTGCTAGGTTCATCTCAGTCAGCAGTTGGACAAAGTAATTTTTTAAGGGTGTTCACAGCAACGTTTTAGGGCAATGTGGTCTATCAAGCTATATTGATCTAGAAGCATTCCACAGGTTCTCATCTTCCATGAAAACAAAAGGATAACCTCTTTTCCAAAGCACTGTATCCTTAGACCCAAATTCTGAAGTCAAAATACCTATATAATATACATGCTGGTTTAGCTTAGCAGCCATACAATGAAATGTCTCTCTGTACTTAGTTCCTTCACAGTCAAAAAAATTCAAAGAAAACACAATAATATACATAATCCAGATTCTCTGTGAATTTTTCATCTTTACGTGTCTTGCTTTTACTCTATTCCCTTTTAATATTTATTTTATGATTTTTACTCTTTTAATCTATGACTGTCTGTATACTGTCTCTTTAAAGACTTTATCCTTTTTTAAAAAAGCATTAACTTTTTTGGTGACTCTATACTCTTTTTTTCCTCTTTCAAGCCTATGTACGTTTATCCAACACTATGACCTATTAATAGGTCTTTTGTGTCTGAATCTGTCCTATTGTGTGTCTGTAATTCTTTACTATCCAGGAGCACTTCTTAAAATGCTAAGCGCTTCTTAAAATCTTAAGCTGCATCATTGCTTGGGTAATAAGTCAGTGCCTACTTGCCCTGCCCAGTTCAGTGTAGTGGAGCTGCTCACTCGCAGTGTCCCACTTCTAGGCACACAGCCAGTCCACACCACCATTAAGAAAGCTACAGCAGTCTGCTTGCAAATCCCACTCAAGTGCTCTGTAGCCAGAAAGAGTCAGAGGACATGGTGGCGGCACAGCCCAAAAAGCTTGCATTTTAAAATGGCCATGGCTTATTTCCTAATAGGGCTGAATCAGGAAAATCTCTCTTAAAGGAGCTGCAGCAAGCCACGAGCAAATAGCAGGAAGCCATGTTAAGCTCTGTATTATGTGTCTAGAATTTCTTTTCAAACTTTCTCAGGTTTTAAGTGGATATAGTCAACCACGTTGGGAGCCAATTTGTAGGAGGTGGGCCCGCTTGTTCATCCCGGCCACCCAGAACAGAAATAACCACACAGATACTGTATTAATTAAATCACTGCTTGGCCCATTATCTCTAACTTCTTATTGGCTAACTCTTGCATCTTTATTTAACCAGCCTACCAGCAGCAGAGTTTCAGCATGTCTATATCCAGCTGCGGCAGCTCAATGGCATCCTCTGAGTCTGCTTTCTTCCTCCCAGCATTCAGTCCAGTTTTCCCTGCCTACCTAAGTTCTGCCCTATCAGGCCAAGGCAGCTTTTTAAAATTTATTAGCCAATACAAGCAACACATAGACAGAAGAACCTCCCACACCATATATGTTGTGTTTTCTCCAGGACGCTACTCAATCTGTATTTAAAAATAGCATTCTTTAATTTTTATGTTGCACAATGTATACATATTTACGTATATACATATATACCTAATATTCTTCAATTTCTAGCATTCTAGCTTTATAACTTTTCATTTTTCTGGTGCTGGGGATGGAATCTGGGGCCTCACACATACTAGGCAATTGCCCCACCTTGGCATTGTATCCTCACAATATTTTTACCACAATGTCTTGGTTACTGTTGTAAAATATGCTGACAAAAGCATTTTAAAGGAGAAAATATTTATTCTGTCTCACAGTCCATGCAACAGTCCTCCATGGAGGAGAAGATAAGGCATCAGGAGGTTGGAGTCATATTGCATTTACAATTGGGAAACAGAAGGTGAATACATGTTTACTTCTGCTATGCTCCAATTTTCTATTTATCTGGTCCAGAATTGGCTGCCAAGGGAATGGTCCCATCCATAATTAAGATGGGTTTTCATGTATCAGTTAATTTAAGAAATCCCTAAAGGTAGGCTCAGAGGCTCTTTGACCAGGTTATTCTAGATTCTGTCAAGTTAGCAATCAACACCAACCATCACATGCACTGAATCAAATAGGACTGATGCTTTTGTTACATTACTTCTGAGTGATCCTTCAAAAAACTGAATTCCCTTCTTTTATTATTTTTTTGCAATTTACACATATCTACAATTACTCAACTATTTAGTGACTTTTGTCATTCAATATATTTTTGCTACTTATCCTTTATTGAAAAGTATATTTAAAGCAGAGTTATGGACATGATAAATTGTGAAAAGACAACACCCTATTCTTAAGGCCATATAGACAATGTCCCTTATAGGACCACTGAGGCTGTATTTTCTAATAGGCCTACTGAGTGCTTCATTTTTCTGTGATGATCTCATATATTTCTTAGAATGTATTTATTGGGGGTGGGGAAGGCTACAGAAGTACAGTACAGACAGTCTTTCTATACCCAGCTCCAGTGCCCCTTGTTATTATTATTTTATATTAGTAAGGTAGATTTGTCACATTGAACAAACCAATTATGATACTTAGTGTCAATAAGTCTACTTTATTCAGGTTTTCTTATTTATTATTTTGACCTTGAGTGCCTTATGTAGCCTAGGCTGGCCCTTATTTTTATATATTAAAATGATTTATTTTATTATTTAAGGGCTTATTTAGCCGTAAAATGTTTGTGTGTGCAGACAAACACATGATTAGGAATGTCTGATCTGGACTAGCTTGCTGCTGTTCCATTGTCTATATTATCTTGGCACTGCCAGGATAGTCTCAGTAATAATAAACTTCGAAATTCAATTCAAAACCATTGCCCACCCATGGAATGCTGTAATGTGGGACTGGTGATAAAGAAGTGAAAGTAGGGATTGAAGACTGTCTTGTGAAGAATAGTAGATTCAGACTCATCCTGGAAGTAATGTATCCAGATATGGAATGGACTATAGACTATACACTATTGGAAAATTGCAAATGTAGAGACTGACTCAATAAAGTATACCAAAAGAAACAAAATCAACTCTCATGTGCAAGGAACTGATGCCTAACAGGGTGTTCTAGACATAAGAGAGCATGACCATGTCACTCCCCAATGCATGATGGGCACTGGCCATGCTAGATGGTTCTAGACCTAAGAGAGCAGGACCATGTCAGTCCCCAGTGCCTGATGGACACTGGCCATTCTATATGGCACAAGGCATAGAGGGACTTGCAGAGAAGTCACCTTGTGATCCAAGCTAAGCCTTTGGGGGAAGGGATTTGCAGTGCTAATAGACTGAACACTGTGCTCACTCAGTTGCACAAAGAGGAAAAAAATCACTCCCATAGTTAAAATTCAGAACCCCAATCTTCTTTCTTTTTGTTCTTTGGTCTTATAAGGGTTTTTGAGAAAATTTATGAGAGGCTATTCATGTTTTTCTGCCATCTCTTATATTATAAATGATGTTTCAAATATTGTGATGGGACATAATTACTTGTTGAAGGAAGATCAATTGTTCATCCCAGCTGCCCAGAATTAAAATAATCACACAACAACCATATTATTTAAATCGCTGCTTGGCCCACTAGCTCTAGCTTCTTATTTGCTAGCTCTTGCATATTAATTTAACCAATTTCTAGTAATCTGTGTATCACCATGAAGTCATGGACTAACAGCAAAGTTTCAGCATATCTGTCTCCAGCAGAGGCTCCATGGCTTCTCTCTTGACTCCTTCTTTCTCCCAGTTTAGTTTTCCCTGCCTACCTAACTTCTGCCCTGCTATAGGTCCAAAGAAGTTACTTTATCCCTTAATGGTAATCACAGCATAGAGAGGGAAATCCTACATCACTTACTTTATGTGGCTTATCCAGTAGCAGATATGGACCACCCCATAGGTTTCAATAACATCATCAAATTGATAGATTTTGTTGCTGCTCTTGTTAGTCATCAGATTTTCCAGTGAAGTGTTAATATACTTTGGTTCATTATGAAAAGTGAAGCTGCAGTTTATTTAAGTTAATCAGATAAGAGGGAAAGTAGCCTTCACTTATTTTATATCATGAGACGAGACTTACAAGTTCCTTTTCAAAGCAGAACTGATAAGCTTGTACATGAAGCAAATGTGATCTTAGAGTTTTCATGAAACCAAATGTAAGATAACAGTCATTGTAAGAGAGCAATAGCTCATAGTTTTGACTTCCTTTTACATCTGAGAGAAGACTAAGAGTTTCCTCTACTTCTGTCTCAAATAGATTTTGTTTAACTTTGATCGTCTTCCTTTTCTTCACATCTGAGTCAGAATGGACTTCAGCATCCAAATGCTGTTTACTTCAATATTATTAAAGTCAGTTTCCATCATAGGACTTTTATCAGCTTCTCGTGATTTACTGTTTCCAGGCCACAGACTAATTGTTCGTTTAACATACCATAGTTTATATTTCAAAGGATTTTATGAAATAATATTGCTCTAATATGTGACTTGAAGCAGTTCAATTGCATTTTGGAAAAGAACTCCCTTCTGATGAACATTTTGAAAGGAAATCATTCCAGTAATGTCTATATATAAAATCAGGAAGTCCAACCCCAGCCTAGCAGCAGGAATTTGTGAGCCTTGCTTGTTGCTATCACAGAATACCCGTGTCTTTGTTTTCTTAGTTTACACCACAACCACTTATTTTTTTTTAAAAAGAATTTATTTTCTTATTATTGTGTGCATGTGCATGGATGTTGAAGCACATCATGTGTCTAGGTCAGAGAATACCTTTTGGAGGCAGGTATCTATAGATGGAAGTTTCTGTTCTTACCCATTCTTCAGATCTTCAGACCCAAAGAAACACACAAAGGCTTATGTTAATTACAAAGTGTTTGGCCTAATAGCTTAGATTTATTATTAGCTAGCTCTTACAATTGAAATTAACCCATAATTCTTGTCTATGGTTAGTCACAAGGGTTGGTACCTTTTCTCAGTGCAGCATTCTCATCTTGCTTCCTCTGTGTCTGGCTGGTGACTGACTCTCTGCTTTTCCTCTTTCCAGAATTCTCTTAATCTAGTTACCCCACTGTACTTCTTGCCTGGCTACTGGCCAATCAGCATTCTGTTAAACTCATATGAGGGACAAATCTTTACAATGCACAAGAGCATCATCCTACAGCATTCCCCATTTTCTCTTTCTAAAACAAGATCCCTGAATCTAATCTCCTTTGCTTAGATTTTTTTTCATGATCATTATCCATAACAATTTGTAACCAACACTCTAAAAAAGACAAAACATTCCCAATCCGTTTTTGGGAAATGTGGACATAGTTTTTCTAGGTTACTTCTGCTGATTAGGGTGCTGATAATCTTATGGGAACTCAAAGAAAAATTAGGATTATGGTACAAGTCCTGACTGGAGTATTCTGTGAGGCTCAGTCATCTCAGCTAATGGTCTTGAGGATGCTCTGGATATAGAACTAAGAGGAAACTGCAGCAAAGGTGCTCTGAAATGTTGGATCCTCTGGTGCATCCATTTCCATTTGAGATTTTTCAGCAGGCCTTCCTTGATCAATCCTTATTTTTCTTAACCCAGAATGAACCCACAGTCTCTCATTTCTTGTGGAAATAAAAGCAAAACTTTTTCTCCAGAGTAACATATCTTTTGACTTAAAATTTAAAGTCAAGGCAGTTTCAAAATATATAGGTTGGATTAATTCAGCAGCATTTATAAACAAATGTCTTTTAGCAGCTGTTCACCTATTGCTCCTTCCTCAGCAGTCAAATAATTCAGAGACAATGCAGTAACTGACAGTATCCAAACTCTCTGTATTTTCCATTTTCCATGCCTTTTTGTTTTCTTACTCTATTTCTTTTTTAAGAACTTTCACATCCCTTTTCTTTTCTCTCTGAAGCCTGTGTATATTTATAAACATGCTGAAAACTGTTTAGACATTTTTAAATCTGAATCAATCTTTATTGTATATATCTTTTTCTGACCACATGAGTTTTTAATCTAAGTGGCATGGCTAGGATCAAAGCTGTGGCTTTGGCAGCTGGCTCTGCCCCATTCCTTGGCTTCTTGAGAGGCTAACTTCATGATGGAAATATTGACAGAAGCCACATTTATTGCCACAACTCTGCAAAGTTTCTAGAGCCATGTGAACACCAAGAAGCAGGCTGCTGGATGCTCACAAGCACCATTTAAGTGTTTAGTGGCAGGCCCCTCCATCCCCATATGCACTCCTTCTTCATAACCACTCAGAAAAAGGCCGTTTTCCCATGGGCTTCAGCAAAGCATGCCATACCAAGCTGCCATAAGACCAAGCATGACCCCTTGTATTTAGACTGGGCAAGGCAATCCAGCATGAGAATGGGTTCCCAAGAGTAAGTCAAAGCACCAGGAACAGCCCCTGCTCCCATTTCTGGGAGTTCCATGGATAGACCAATCTACACAACTGTAACATATCTGCAGAAAGTCTCATGCAGGTTGGTCCCATGTAGGCTCCCTGGTTGTTGGTTCAGAATCTGGGAGTTTCCATAACCCAGACCAGTGATTTCTGTGGGTTTTCCTGAGATGCTCCTGACACCCCACCCCACATTTCCTATAATCCTTTTACCCTCTCCTTGGCAGGATTTCCTGAGCTTGGCACAACGTTTGGCCTGGGTCTCTGAATCTGTCTCTATCAGTCACTGGATGAAGGTTTTCTAATGACAACAGGGATAGTCACCTGTTTGATCATAAGGGATGGCCAGCTCAGGGTGTGCTGCTACTGTTGCCAGAATTTTTAGCTCCTGGGGCCATCCTTGTAGACTACTGGAAGTTCCCCTTGCATCCCCCCTTTCTGTTCATCTCTCTCAGCACTGCCCCCTCCACCCACCCCAACTCAATCTTTCAAGTTGCCATGCCCACCCTCCCACAATTCACCCACGAAATCTCTTCTATTTTCCTTTTTCAGGGATATCCATGCAGTCCCTCTTGGTCCTCCTTATTACCTCTGTGAGTCTGTGGATTATAAGCATGGTTATCCTTTACCATTAATATCAATTTATGAGTAAGTACATATTATGTTTGTCATTCTGGGTCTGAGTTACCTCACTCAGGATGATTTTATTTTCTAGTTTCATCCATTTGCCTTCAAATTTCCAGATTCACTCATAACCGCATGCTAGGATTCTTCTACTCCACTTATTTAAACTCTCCCAACCTCTGGTTACCCAGTTTCAAAATGGCATCTATATTTTCATTTATCGTTGTTGAAACACTTAAATTCTCAGTGTTAGCTTTGTATTTTTTATGTTGGTAATGCAAAAATCCCACTCTAAGTAATTTATAAAGAAAAAGAACGTTGGTTTTGCTTGCAGATGATGACCAAGAGAAGTGTTAGCAACAGTTTCATATCTGATTAGGACCTCACTCTGCATCATACCATGGCAGATAAACAGAACTGGACATGTTTTTGTGCAGGAAGATCACATAACGAAGGGTTGTAGACTCTCCTGATCAGATCCCGCTGTCTTAAGAATAACATACTTCTGGGAGAACTAATTTAGTTGAGTGATTTTACACAGTCTCTCAAGAACGTTTAATTTGTTCATGAAGACATTTTTGCATGATTTGAATGTTTCATGAAGTCCCAATCAACCCTCAATATTGTTATATTGAGGAACAAAACTCAAACTGTAACAACCCCCAATTTGATAGCACTCTATAAACTCATGATTATGACATGAATAATTGTAATCTGCTGAAGAGCTCTTAAACCCAGACAGGGATGGTATTCTTTTCACTGTCCATCAAACACAGAGAACTGGCAACAACACACCTCACGTACATAAATAGACGTGTGGTGTTCATGGATAACAAATGCACCAAAGTGAGAGATTGCAGTGAATATAGAATGAGCTTAGAAAGAAACTTGAAATGTTCACACATAACTTGCCACCTCTTAAAAAAAAAACCAACACCAAACCAAAACAAAAAATTTCCAAACTCGTCAAATAGTAATGATGGGAAATGAAGTGTTTGGGGTACTGAATAATCAAGCCTGTATGGTGACTTCAGTTCACAGATAAAATATGTCTTATGTCATCATGTTTAACATATGAACATATACAAGATTAAGAAAAATTAAATCCACAAATAGCTTCCAGTTTTAAAGTGAGAAATGTAAAAGGGAGGTGGATATTCTTGACTCATCACTGTGTATAAGTTTGCTCTTCTGCGATTATGCTTATGTTCTGTGTCTACAGCAATTAGTACATAGTAATCACTTCATATATTTCTGTTTGGTAACTTTAAATGGAGAAATTTAGTAAAAGTTGAGTTGTGGGAGAATATCAGAAAATCATAGATTGACTCAAGTTATCAAGCTTCAAATGAAATAGTTTTTTCCATTTTTTCATCAAGAGTGCTGAAAATTAAATGTTGAATTCACTATCAGAAGAGGAGAGTTCATAGATACATTTTGGGTCAGAATAATTGACAGTGAAAATCAATATTTGATAAGTTCTCATTAGGGGATTATTAACTAAAATCTGGATGGTAGGAATATAGCAAAATATTATTATTATAATGCAAAATAATTTTATTTTAGTTATCTGGATTTAACAAAAGCAAGGTGATCATTAAAAGGAAAATGTGCTAAAATGTTCCAGGGACAGGGATGGAACCTCCATGGAAGCTGTTGGTCACAGAGGTCCCGAATATCCCCCAAATAATTTAGACTCTTGCCTTTCTGCTTGTTTACCTATTAGTGTACATGATAAGACTGTGTTGCTGAAGACACCATATGCCATGGTCATAAGGTATGGAGGAATCAAGCTGGAACTGAGCTGGAAGCATATGCTTTGGGGGCTAGCTTTCAAGCTGCTAGGAGATGCTGTTGAGGCTGCTGGGGGAGAAAGGACATCAAGGATCTTAACCAAGCATTGAAATGATTGAATTGCCATAACAATTTACCACCCAAGTTGTGCTTCTGTGTTCAATAGTGGCATGATTGTTTTGGGGGTAATTAACCACTCCGATTGGATTTGGGTTCCATCCACAGAAGGGATCCTGCACTTGGTTCTATAAGTCTAGCAAAACCTCATGACTTAGGAAGTCATGGGTCACATAAAAAATTAGTACTAGTATTAAGCTAAATAAGCAATTCTGCCTTTTAAATGTCTATCTTTATACTCTTAGACAAAGGATACTCTCAACCCTTTAGCAGTCGAGGTTCTATTTGCAGTGAAAGATGGTGAATATAGATAAATGACTACCCAAGATGCGAGAATAAATGATGGATGAGGCTCAGCTGCAAACAAGTCATTTATATTTCCCTCTTTAAGACTCAGGAAACACTGTGGAAGAGGGTTTTAAAGAATGAGAGCTAGAATATAGAAAGAAGGGAAGTAAAAACTCATTAACTAGACACAACACAGTCAATGTAATTATGAACTCACAGCAGATATGATTACTTGCATCAGGCCTGCATAAGACTGTAGGAGGGAGGCCATTTGTTGGTTCCTGGCTGCTCAGACCCCAAATAATTACACAGAAACCATATTATTAAATCACTGCTCGGCCCATTAGCTCTAGCTTCTTTTTGGCTAACTCTTTCATATTAATTTAACCCCTCTCCATTAATCTGTGTAACGCCAAGTGGCAGTGGCTTACCAGCAAAGTTTCGGCATGTCTGACTCTGACTCTGGTGGAGACTCCATGGCTTCTCTCTGACTCCACCCTTCTTTCTCTCAGCATTCGCTTTAGTTTTCCCACCCTAGCTCTTTCTGGCCTGCTCTGCTATGGGCTCGAAGCAGTCCTTTATTAACCAATGGTATTCACAGCATACAGAGGGGAATCCCACATCATAAGACAGTCCAGTTAATAGTCATGGACCAGGCAGTGACTAATGGGAATCCACCCCTTACTGCTGAACTATGGGTTGATGATAGAATCCACAAGAGTGGGAACTGTTTTCTTTGGTTATGTGCCCACTGGTATGTCCACCAGGCTCTAGCCCTAGAGCCTCACATAAAGTCCTAGCAAAACTCAAGACACAAACACGTCAGGGAGACTTGAATGTGGGAAGGAGATTGGTAGAAAAGGAGGACGCAGGTAGATGGGGAGAGGGAGGAACATGAGAGACAGAGTGGGAATGAGAGAAATCAGAATGCATTGGATATGCATAAAAAGTTGTCAAAGAATAACTTCAGTTAAGAAAAAGAAAATATAATAAAAGTTATTAAGAGGATAGTGATTGACAAGTACTAGCTCTTTTATACCTAACATATGTTGTAAATATCATTCTTATCAACATACTTTATATACATGTATGAAATTTTCAAAAAATAGACAAAAAAGATCATTTTAGTATGTGTTGTAGAAGATTATGTCAAATATTTTTATAATTTACCCAACACACTCTCATTGTATCAAAAATAAAGAAATCTGATTGGACATGATATGAAAATTATTGATTACTTTTGCTCTTCTGAGTTGGAATCTTTTCATTCACAGCTCAGTTTAGGATCCGTGTTGAAAATTGTTTGGTAAGCCATGAAGTTTGGCTGCCCAGGATTTGCAAGCTCACTTGTTTCATTGATAAGTCAGACAAACAGTATGTTTGATGATGAGAGAGCTGCCTCTTCTTCGAGTGTTTGTCCCTGTGAAGATGGCTTCTAGAGTTCTCCTTGGGAGAATTCCCACATGAAAGGTGGAGAAAATGCATCCTCCTTTTGAATTTGTCTTGATTGCAGAAATGAGCTAATTTCATCCTTCAGTTCCCCTAAGCTGCTTACAGCTGTACATGTAACATTGTCTGAGTTGGAAATCAGCTTCAAAAATCATTCATTTGCATATTGTGTTAGGAGAGGAGGCAGAACTGCAGTGGTAACACTGTCTTTGCCTTTTCAAGGTTCTTAAAGTACAACACTCAGCAGATTTGACACACATGTGTTTTAAACTTCTACATTATCCATCTAGGTTATTTTCTCAAGAGAAGGCCTTTAGGGTACCAAAACAGAGAACCATCCCTTGCATTGAATATTTGCAATTCATTTTTTCATGACTAAAAGGAGACTTGATAATTCACAGCATGCACCAAGTCATATGTACTATTTACCCAGTCAATTGCTCCACTCAGTCTCTTCCCAGAGAAGAGAGGCAAAAACCAATGACCAAGTGGGTATCCTAGACAAAGCAGTCATCAGCATTTCCTCATAAAACTAGTAATAAAGTCACTTGCTTTGCCCTATTAATTGGGGTTTGAGTTTAATTCCTACTATAGAAAAATGAAAGGCATAGAGACATAGCCTGCAATCACAGATTTTGAAAAGCTGAGACAGGAAGGCTTTTGTTAACTTGGGGCCAGTCTGTACTATAAAATGTGTTCTGGGCTAGCCTGGGCTGCGGGTTGAGACTGTCTCAAAAAGCCAGTGTTAAAAAAAAGAATGAAGCTAAAACTGACAACCTATATGTAAGCACTCTGGTGGTTTGAATGTAATAAGCACCCATGAACTCAAAGGAGGTATCATTATTAGGAGGTGTGGTGTTGTTGAAGTAGATGTGGCATTGGAGGACATGTGTCACTGTGGGGGCAGGTTTTGAGATCTCTTTTACTCAAGCTGTGCTGAGTGTGAGTCTATTTCCTGTTGCCTGCAAGATGTAGGACTTTCAGTTACTTTGCTAGCACCATGTCTGCCCACATGCCGGCATGCTCCCTGCCATGATGATAATAGACTGAACCTTTGAAACTGCAAGTGAGCCATCCCAATTAAATGTTTTGCTTTTGAGAGTTGCCATGGTCATAGGGTCTCTTCACAGCAATAGAAACCATAACTAAGACAAGCACTTGAGGCTTATAGGGAATCACTGATCCATGGGGTTTAAAGATTTTGGTTCCTTTCCATTTCTGGTTTATCTGGTGTTCTTATTATCAAGGTTCAATAATGCATAGCCACATTTCCAATGTTCTCATCATTGGAAAGATAAAAGTAGTAAAGTAAATATTACCTTATCATCTCCTCCTACTCCTTCTTCTTCTGCACCTCCTCTTCATTTACTTCCTTTCTTTAAAGAGGTGGCTAGAGCCCAAGTCCTTCCTCATGCTAGGCAAGCACGCTACTGCAGATCTGCACACAGCCAAGGGTCTTTATGTAGGAGGACATATAACTACAATGAGTTATTTGTCATACAACATTGATAAGGGATTTACTAAAGTGCCACATTTATCTCCATGAGTGGTTGGAAACTTTGTCCATTTTATAAGAGGTCACAAGCATAACCAGCAACTGTTATATAACAAATGGAAAATGGATTTCGGGGGAAACAACTGCTATTTTCTGTCCTATCTCTTAGGAGTGCTCTGAAGGTCGGGTAAAGTGACAGATGGAGAGGAGAAATGATATTAGGTAGTGACAGGAAAAGTGGTGGTAGCTGGTCTTGGTTTTAGCTACTAGAAGCTGAGTGGGAACACAGTTCCGAGCCCTTCGTCACCTCCGTAAATTTCAGTTCCTATCTATTTAAGGCCCAAGATTGATGGTCTTCATGAGTTTTTCCCATGCCTCTCATTGTGATCTTGTTTGCTGTGCTTTTCTGAAGAAATTCTATGATTGTTATTTAAACCTGTGTGTCTTGGCTGATTGCGTAGACTGAGGCTGACTAATCACTCTATATTTCTCTCCTGAGCCTGATTCCTGATCTAGGTAATTCCAATATCTGCCCCGGCTTCTATCACTCACTTATATTCTAAATGTGTCCAAGCTTCTCTAAGGATAGAAACACAGCTAAAAAAAGAGAGGATGTATCTTGGGAAGTGCAATAATAATCAGGCCATGGAACCTGTAAATCACAGTTGGACTGATCAATTAAATAGGTCTTCTCCCCACAGAGAAGCCTGAAGCATTGTAAATGTAGGTCCTGGAACATGCTGGCTTTAGCCAAGAATTCATATTAAAATGGGTCACCTCGGTCATCAAAAAGCATTTGATAGAAGATAAAAATTGTTGAGCAGGATTATCATATATCTTGAGTTTAGTCCTGGCACTTAGCTCCCAGCAATCTTGTTTGAAATCAGTTTCAAGAGACAGGAGGGGAGATAATTATGGTCCCATCTTTTTAAATCAGGAAAAGAAAAGTAAAGGTCATTTTACTGCAGTTCACTTTCAAAACAAAAGCTCTCTCTTTTTTTTAAAGATGTTTATTCTATTTTCGTTTTTGCTGCATGGAAAATTCATTACTTTCTGAGATAGTCTATTGTTCTGTTTACCAAGAAATCTTACAATTGTGTAGTGAAATCTCTTTTCTGTATTTTGATTAACCATATGGGAATTATCTGAATTGTTTCGCACTGTTTAGTAGAGTCTTATAACATTCGGTGCAATCTGTTTAGCATCTTCCTTGATTTAGTTTTGCTATTGAACACTCAAATGTCTGTGTGCATTAATTTATATTAACCAAATTTTTATTGAGTCTTATGTTAAGCAAAGTGCTTGTTACCTATAGCTATATATTCTATCCATATTTGCTATGTGGTGTAATAACAAGCAACATTGCCACCTTAATGGCCTAGAAATAAAGACGACTTTATTCCTTATGTTATATATCATCTCATGTTTACGGGTCCTCTGCTTAATGCTCTCCTCATCAAGAGTAATTCCTTGATGAAGACTTTATGATCTGTGAGATTACTGGTTATAATGGAAATGAAATGGAAGGTGTTGATTAAAATGTTTGTATTAAAATTTACCACACAGCGTCACATTCCACAGGAAGTTTTATTTTATGTGAAGGAGCTACAATAATATTATATACTCTAATGGAAGAGATATATTAAAGATATCCATTATCCAAAAAAATATTAAAGAAAAGCATATGCTTGATCAAATATGTTCACCATGCACTCAAAATTCTTGTGTAATACAGAATAAATCTCATGGCTCACAGTTTCTAGCAATGCCTAGCTTATCTGAATATACTCATTTTAATATAGATATGTAGCAATTTAAGATATTAACTTTCTCTCATCATCTCATATATACACTAGCCAAAACCAAACAGGATAATTTCAATGAATATTCTCCTTTGGAAAGAAATCATGGAAGTCATGCGGCAGGAGCTTGTCTGGGTCAGAGCAATTCCCCCTTCCTGCAGAACTAGGCTGAGAATAGCTCTCGACTTCTTGCACAGACCCTGTTGTCCTTCCTAGGAATAACTCCCTTGATGCTTGTTATTTGTGGTCCTCTGGAAGATTTTTCTTTTTCTGTTATCCTTTTGTAAAAAAATAAGAATTGGAGAGCCAACTTCTCTTCAGGCCCAAATGGCTTTCTGTGCCCTTTCTTTTTACTGATGTCTGGCAGTTATGGGATTGATTTAAACCTCAATCAGTGGTAGCCTCTTTTACTCTGTCCTGGTGCTTTGCTACAATATCTTTTTTTCTGGTGTCTTACTTATCTGTTTGATTCCAATCTACACATCATGTTAGGAATTTTATCCACAGCTCTTTGTAAAGTGTGGTTCTTAAGACAAATTGCTTTTTTTTTTTTCAATGTCTCTGTCTATCCATCTCTAAACCTTGCCTCATTGTAGATTCTTTTAGCCGGTTGGGCTGGGACAGACACCTTTCTTGTAGTTTAAACTCACATCAAGTTATCTTAATCCAATAACAAGTTTCTTCTAACATTAGAGGTCTGCCCTTAGTTTGATCTTTGCCTGCACAATGGAGTTTAACTTGGCCTTTTCTACTCAAAACTTATGAATTTTATCTTTTGCTTTTTGGGGTAGGAAATATTTCTTTTTAATTTTGATTGCAACTCCAGTATTTTGTTTTTTTCTGAACTATAAGTTATTAGTACAAGCCATGTATTGTTTCTCTAACCCCTTCTCTGAGAATTTCGATTTCGCTGGGTTTGTGATTTGCATGTCAATTTATGACAGATTACAACTTTACCAGATGTTTCTCCAATACCCAACTCAGAGCATTTCCGTCCATACCTATTTATTGCTAAGCCACTGCACATTGTGTAGTTTAAAAAATATGCTTGTTTCAGCTGCTTCTTTTTCTTACACAAATGTCTGTATTAATTGAAACATTCATGATTATTCTTGGTAACATACACATACAAAACTGTTTTCGTTTAAGCCCATGAAAACTTATTATCCATGTTATTTATTTTCTAAATTATGTGCAATTTGGATTATATATTGGCTTCACAGGAGAATATAAGTGAAGGAGACTTGTTTATTTTTTATTTTAGAACATTCTCTTTTTTAAAAATTTTCTTTTTCATTTTACATAGCAATCCCAGTCCCCACTCCCTCCCCTCATTCCACTCCCTTACCTTCCCCCCACCCATCCCTATCCACTCCTCAGAGATGATAAGGCCTCCCATGGGGCATCAACAAAGTCTGGCACATCACTTTGAGGCAGGACCAAGCCCCCTCCCCCGCTTGTATCTAGGCTAAGCAAGATATCCCTTCATAGAGAATGGGCTCAAAAAAGCCAGCTCATGCACCAGGGATAAATCATGGTCCCACTGCCAGTGGCTCCACAGACTGCCCAAGCCACACAACTCTTATCTACATTCTGAGGGCCTAATTCGGTCCTATGCAGGTTCCTCTACTGTCAATATGGAGACAGTGTGAGATCCCACTAGCTCAGGTCAACTGTTTTTGTGGGTTTCCCCATCATGGTCTTGACCCCTTTGCTCATATTATCTCTTCTCCCTCATCAACTGGACTCTGGGAGCTGGGCCCAGTGCGAGCTATGGATCTCTGCATCTGCTTCCATCAGCTGCTGCATGAAGGTTCTATGATGACAATTAAGGTAGTCATCAATCTGATTACAGGAGGAGGTCAGTTCAGGCACCTTCTTTACTATTGCTTAGGGTCTTAGCTGGGGTCATCCTTGTGGATTCCTGGCAACTTCCGTAGTGCCAGGTTTCTCCCTAACCCCATAATGGCTCTCTCAACCAAGATATCTATTTTCTTGCTCCTCCTCCTGTTCTTCCCCCATCTCAACCATCCCATTCCCTCACATTCTCCTCCCCCCTTTCCCCTCCCCACCAGGTTCCCAATTTACTCAGAAGATCTTGTCTATTTTCCCTTCTTAGGAGGATCCATGTAAGTCTCACTTAGGGTTCTTATTGTTATCTAGTTTCTCCAGGGTGTGTGGACTATAGGCTGGTTATCTTTTGCTTTATGTCTAATATCCATTTATAAGTGAGTACATAACATGTTTGTCTTTCTGGGTCTGGGTTACCTCCCTCAGAATGATTTTTTTCCTAGTTCCATCCATTTGCCTGCATATTTCTTTTGTTCAGAGTGTCACTGCATATCACGGCAGACAGAAAATTTTGAGGGCTGTTGTCAAAAATAATAAATGTCAATCATAATCACATTCCACTTAATTCTACTTATTAGAGCAGGTCACAGAACCATGTCAAGTTTGCAGAGGGATACTTTTATGCCTAGAAGAGCCAGAAATATTGATTATTGGTATTGATCATGATCCAATCCACTCAGTTATCATTAAAGATTCACTGTGTTTGCAGTGTAGAAGACAGAATCTCTGCATGTCTGTCTTTTACACAGGCAACCTCTGAATGTAATTCCATTATTCAAATAGTTTAGACTTAGAATATTTGAATCAACTAACCATACTGAAATACTTGTATAATGCCTGCTAAATTTCAGAAAAAAACCACAAATCTATTGTGAAATTAATCAAGACTCTGTTTCAAGAATATAATGAATGTTAATGACAGGAATAGAAGGCATTCTATTGTCCAAAAACAGACAATCAAAATTTAAATAACACTATGAGGATTTTGATAAACTAGAACTTGTTTCTGATTTTCTGTTACTTCTTTTATTTACATATGAAATGTGTATTTGTGGAGACACCATTAGGATTTTTGTTAATCTATATAGAGCAAAAGTTCATATTCTTTTAAGAGAACCATTGTAGAGCAAACATCAGAGAAACAGAGACATAATTTGTGAACAAAGCCAAAAATGATTCTTATCCTAAAGCAGTTGGTTTAATTGAAATATGATTTGTATTCATTACTGAAGGATGGAAAGAACTTGAACAACTAAATATGTGTATATATGCATGTGTGTGTGATTTTTTATTTTGCTTTAAGAACAAATCAAGGCTCTAAAATCCAAATGAATAGAAAATGTTTTCGTAAAATTATTTTCAACAATTAGTTGATAGCCAAACAAACATGGTATCATTTGAGATCTAGTGGAGCTGTCTACTTGTTACTTATTGCTTTACTCATTTATCTTATTGTTAATAAAAAGACCTCAGAAAAGAACATTCAGTGGGTAAAGCAGAAAGCCTTCTTTGTAACTAAACCTCACCATGCATATCTCTGAAATAATTATCAGTCATCCCAAAAATTTCAGAATAGATTAAGTTTTCTCTTTATTATTACAAGTCACAGGAAGGACAGGAATCTCAACTCCCAATGTCTCACTGGACTTCTGCCATGAGTGAAGCAGCTTTTCCTCTAACATTCTATCTCCAGGCACCTTCTCTTTCAAATGCATTTTGCCTGCTTCTGTGGAATTGATCTTTTTAAAATTCCTTTTTTTGTCCATATCCGTTCAAGCCATGAATGAATTTTGACTCCCTATTTTTTATGGAATAAAATTCATATTTCTTTACTAGCATACATGATTTCTTTGCTCTTTTAAGAAAATAGCCATTCTCTATCTCCTTTTCTCAGTGTACCACAGGCATTCCCATTTAGCAAAAGCTCTTCTGTCATAGCAATTATATCCTGACTATTCTCTTCCCAAAGAAACCTATGAATGGATGTCTATTATTACATTTAAATTTAATCTTACACTGTCTTATTCTCCCCTTTCCATAATACATACAAGTACATATTCAGTTTGTACAAAGAGATGCAGTTATCAAGTAATGAGATGTTTCAATAAGCCAAATAATGAATGTTTAGATTCTCTTTAAGCCTAACCTTAAAATTGGAAAAATGCTGTTTACAGGACTGGAGATGGTGCCTAGTATTGTCTCCTGGAAAATCCATGAGCTTGTTCGTAAGCAGATACCCACTTTAGACCCTTATTCACCAAAGCCAGAGATATCTTTTTGAAGTTGATCCTCCTTGTTGTCTTATTTTAATATTAAAAAAGACACCAAAATTCCTTCAGAGATTCTACTTCTTAATAGGGTACCAACGTTATTATTTATCAATGTGGCTTAGAATACCTATTGATTCCTTTTTAAAAACTAGACTCCACGTCTGAACACATTGCTATGACGGACCCGTCTGCTTTTGTAGACTGTATGTACTCATGATACTAACTTTTACCTCTTCTTGTGTTCTTCTTACCATAAAGAGGCACCTGGTCTTGATCATTGAAGCAAGTTCTTTATGACTTCTAGCCTCTTCATTTAACGTTCTCTCTCATAGAGATCACTCATAATACTCTGCTTTCAGGCATAGCATGTTGATTCTACCAGCACTGACCGCCATCAGACTTAGTTTTCAGTCTCGTCACTAATATTTTATGGTTCAGCCACACGAAATAAATCATTCAAGTGTCATGGGTTCCAGCACACTTCAGCTTATTGATATTTGAAATCTTCTATTGATATTTGAAATCTTTCTAAACCACTGTTAGCCACTGCTTGATATCCTATCCTGTGAACAAGCCTAAGTTGTAGATTAGTGTGAGACTTGATAGCAGATTCTTGAGAGAACACATAGAGATAGCATGCTTGTTTGGCTATTTCCCTGCTTAATGTGGAAGCTAAGACAATGTATCATGTAACATTAGATGACAGATACTCTCCAGAGTTCGTGCTTGAAATGAAATAGAGGCTTGATTCTCTCTCACTCACAATGTATGGTCCAAAGCTGGCAGAGGTAAAGTATGTGCCTGGTACGGTAATGCTGACAGTCGTACTGTACAGCTGTCTCTGGTACCCGAATATGTGACTTTCTTCTTTCAGTCCGGGCATCATTACCAGAAGTTTACATTTCATGTACTTCAAGGAGAGGGAAAGCACTATAGCTTTTTTTTTCTCTTTTAAAAGATGATAGGGAACAGCCTCTTTCATGCTTTCTCATGATTTTCAGGAACCACTCAGTCTGGGCATGCTCATACCTAGGAGGTTGTGCACCTTGCACAATCTTCAGTTTCCATAAGCTGAAAAGAGAGGAGGGAAGCATATACTAGTGGAGCACCATTGTTGCCTGATTCCCTCAAGGTGTGATATTTCCTCATGTACTTATAGAGTGCATTTTGTAAGCTGAAAAGATTTACAGTCATGGAGACACAAGGAAAGTACCTAGGATGCAGGCCAGAGGATAGTGAGGTGGGAACTATGAAATAGGAGAAAATAAGGAAGTGACGATCAGTGTGGTGAGCAAGAACATTTGAGTTGGCATTCAAATTAACGGAGCAATCCTTCTCCCTCAGACTCCAGGGTCGTAATAGAACATGTGTGTGATACAATATTGCAGAAATGGTGAAATATTGGAGATGAACACATACATGCACATTCTTTTCTGTGGAAGGATGAATTTGGGTAGGTTATAGAGAAGGTAGAAATTTGATTTGTTGTCTACAGTTCTATCTCCCTGAATGCACTGGGCCATATTTTATGTATTTTGTTTTGTTCTTGCAAACCTTAATAACTCTAATATTTATCATTTATTTAAGTCACCTGTCACTCATATGTCATTCATATTTGTGTGTCCTGTCATTCATACATGTTTGCACATATGTATGACATTTAAGTATTATGTGTTTATATATTTGTACATGTAACTCATTCACATATATACATACATGAATGGATCTGTGTATCTGTGTTTGGAATTTGTATATTCAGCCAGATATAAATCAAGAACTTTATTCTGAAAAAAGTTGCTATGTCTGCACTGAATATTTGCAGTCCTCATTTCCTGTCACTATTCCCTAACTATACTTTGCAATTTGCTGTTTGGAACCCATGTCTGCACATTCCTGGTGGTGAATGCTTCTTCTCCTGCTCATACAGGTCTGGATGTGAATGTAGGGCAAACAGAATGTCTTTCTCCTAACGTGCTCTTTTCAGGAATATTTCTCTCAATTGAGAATGGCCCTTTATATGTTGAAAAATGTTTTTATCATTTGTCAAAGCTTATTTTCAGACCACGGTAGTCAGGAGTGAATGAGTTTTCTGGGTAGAAGAGTGGCAGAACAAAAACGGAGGGCATCTTGGGTAGCAGCTGGCCTCAGGTGCACCACTGCTAGCTTTCAGCTCATTAACCTTGACAGATGCTCTTGGAAGGCCACAGGCCAGACATGGTAGATTATAGAGCTATAGCTAGGGTGTACAGTGATGAGGGTGAAGAAGAAATGCCCACCTGTCAATTTGGAGATGAATGATGGGTATTCTGTCAACTCTACATAGACAAAGCAATAGTGCACCCTTGCCTTTAGCTTTACACACTTGGAGTGGCTCTTAGCTAGACACTCTCTCACTCTTTGCCTTCGTACTCATTCCCACTATCACGAACTGGGGTACACTCATCCATCTGTACCCCACTTTCTGGAGGGATTCTTCCAGCTTGCATTCTAGACCCTGCTTCCTTCAGTCACCTAGAACCCCATTTCTCCTTCAGTTTTTACTTGTTATTTACGTACAGTATTATCAGGTATAAAAAGGCAAAACCAAAACAAAGCAAAATAACAGTAGCAACAAAGCCACAGCTCTCACCATTTCTTCAAAGTCTTGGTTCTTACAGGAGAGGCATTCACTGCATTCACGCCTGTGTTTCTGCAGTGTTAGCCCCAGTTCCTTCTTCAGTCCGCGGCAGCCCTGCTTGTTGCTATACCTGAACTCGTGCTGGGAATGTCATATCAGTCACAACCTCCAAAAAAACAGTATTTGCTTCTGTGAGAGTTTTTCACGGGAAAGGCCTCTCTTGTTGGTGCTGCTTGGTCCCTCCCTNCCTTCCCTCCCTCCCTCCCTCCCTCTCTTCCTTTTCCTTTCTTTCTGTCTCTTCTCTCTTGTTTGCTCAGTTCCTTTTGGTTTCTCTTGTCCTTCTCTTTTCTTCTGGTATTCCTCCAGTGCTCTACCTGACAGGTTCCTTTTTCTCAATATCTTTTGCTTTGTTTCTGATCCTATCATTTTCTTTGACTTGTTGGTTCACTGCTCAGTTAATCTTCATTCTCTACCCCGCTTCCTCTTGAACTCTGCATTCATGTGTCAGTTAGCATCTGATGTGGGAACTGGTGGGTGGGAGAGAAACCTCCAGTTACAAACATCTTTGCTCAAATGCCCCGCAAGTGACACTGACTCTTCACATAGGAGCTGAACTCACCTCTGCCCTCTGTCCCATATGCTCATCCCGATTCAGATCATCGTTAGTGGCACCCACACTACTGCCCACAGGTGGAGGTCACACACAGATACTTAAATATGTCTCTGCACTAGGTTACCATGTTTGGCACCTTTACATTTTCAACTTGTTTGGTTTTTGCCCCCCTTTTTTTTAATGTCCTCACTGACCTATCTCAAGCCTTTCAATAGGATTACTGCCACAGCCTGAGTTTCTTGACTTGGGAATTTGTAATGGTGTCTCCCTATCTTATGTGCTCTCATTAACTCTTTACATTGACCTATCGAGACACAACGTTCCATGATTTAAGTACTTAAGGTTACTTACAGTCTTTGGGATGATACCAGGATTCTCAACACTTTATTCACAGCCCTTTAACTTGTGCATCCATAATTTCTCAGCAATATTTCATCAAAACTGCCCCAAAGACTGAGGACCTGCCTGTCCC
>LOEQ01007521.1:43389-55316 GCA_001685075.1 Bramus lutescens | reverse complement strand
ATAAAGGTCATACATCCTATAATTCATGATCCCAGAGAAGCTAAATAGGAAGGTAAACCCAAAGAAAAACATGTAGTTATCCTCCTGAATATTGGAAGTAGGCAAGATGGCCAGGCAAAAGTTAGGTGCGTGAAATTCTTAAGTCCACTTGTTGGAAATGGCCAGATGGAGTCAATTGTTGTTGGGAGAACAGAATCCACAAATTCTTAATGTAGTCAGTTTGTTATTTTTCTCCCATAAAAAATGTAAATCTAAAAAAATATTTTCATTGTTACTTCATAACTATAATTTTGCTACTGTTATGAGTAATAATGTAGAATCTGTATTTTCCAGTGGTCTTAGGTGACCCACATGAGAGGGTCATTCAAGCCCTGAAGGGGTCGTGACCCACATGAACCACTGTCACTGTGTTAAGTGTTTTTATTCCAAAACACACACACACAAAAACCAGGAGATGCAAGGAAACTTTGGAAAGTTTTGGATATAGCTATGACTTCATTATGGTGATATTGTCATAGATTTTGCCATGTATTAAAATTCATCAGATAGTATAAATAAAACTGTATAGTTAGTTGTATATAAATTATGCCTTAATAAATTTATATATGAAAAAGAAAGTTTTACTAATTTTGCAGAGTAGTCCTTAAATGAAGGCTGAGTTTATGATTGCCTATAATTGTTACCTAGATATTTCTGAATTCTGCAGGAGTTTCAGGGCATCAAGTGAAGACATGATAGCAATATCCACCATGCATAATTAGAATGCTGATAGTGGCAATAATCTCTAACTGTTTCTCCACACCAGTGATAAAGCCCATTTTTAATTTACTGTTTTGGCCAGAAGCAGGAGGCCAGTTGGTTCAGAATGTCTTCAGTGGGTCTTTCTTAATACTAAACAACCCAAAGTAGTGGCAATTCCAGCTGCCACTCAAACAGTCTACAATTACATTGTCAAACACTGGAGAAGTCACCACTGAGCGTGTGCCTAGCCCAAACTTGATGATGTTAAGACTTATTTTTTCCAACTGGGTCATCATTAGCCCTCACTTTAACAGTGAAGCTCCAATGATGTCTCTGTGTTCTCTGAATTTCAGAGCATATTGCTTGCCCCAGCCCTTTAAATACCTGACCTTCCCTTTCCTCAGTACATACTCACATGACTATATGGTAGAAGGCCACTTTGGGAAAGGACCAGGAAAATGCAGCATTTTCTCGTCCAGGGGCTTAGCAAATATTTCAACGTTTCAGTTATAAACTACAGAATGGGAAAAGATCTTCACCAACCCCACATCAGACAGAGGTCTGATCTCCAAAATATACAAAGAACTCAAGAAATTTGTCATCAAAAGACTAAACAACCCAATAAAAAATGGAGTACAGATCTAAACAGAGAACTCTCAACAGAAGAATCTAAAATGGTTGAAAAAAAATAAAATGGTTGAAAGACACTTAAAGAAATGTTCAACATCCTCAGCCATTAGAGAAATGCAAATCAAAACAACTCTGAGATTGGTAGAATGTGGACATTCTTACCGGAAGATCAAAAACACTGATGACAACTTATGCTGGTGAGATTGTGGGGAAAAGGGAACACTCCTGCATTGCTGATGGGAATGCAAGCTGCTACAACCCCTTTGGATGTCAGAAAATTAGGAAATAACTTTCCTCAAGACCCAGTAATAACACTTGTGGGTATATATACAAAAGATTCTCAATCGTGCCACAAGGATATGTGCTCAGCTATGTCCATAGCAGCATTGTTTGTCATAGCCAGATCCTGGAAACAACCTAAATGCCCCTCAACCGAAGAATGGATAAGGAAAATGTGGTACATTTACACAATGAAATTCTACATAGCAGAGAAAAACAATGACATCTTGAAATGTGCAGGCAAATGGATGGAGCTAGAAAACATCATACTGAGTGAAGTAACCCAGACCCAGAAAAACAATTGTCATATGTACTGTACTCACTCATAAGTGGTTTTTAAACATAAAGCAAAGGAAACCAGCCTACAAATCACAATCCCAGAGAACCTAGACAACAATGAGGACCATAAGAGAAACATACATGGGTCTAACCTATATGGAAGTTAGAAAAAGACAAAATTTCCTGAGTAAATTGGAAGCATGGGACCATGGGAGAGGGTTGAAGGGGAGGCAGGGTGGAGAGCAGATAAAAATATATAGTTCAATAAAATCAATAAAAATAAGAAAAAAGGAAAAAAATGGCAGAGATCTGGGAAACAAGCAAAGCGTTGTGGCTTTTTATTTTTAATCTATTCCCTTTATACTTACATTTTCTATTCTTACTTATTTTTAGCTATACATGTTAAGAAGTATCCTTGTTTATTCCCTGTCTGTTTTATTATGAAACTTGAAAACTAAATATGTCTAAAATTCTCTCTAACTGAACTACCTTATTAGGTACTCTAAGCATTTTGCTTTTTACAGCAATTTCTTCCTGATGATTTTTATAGACAAAAGCAATTTTTGACCACATTTTCCATTTAAGGCACTGTCATTTCTATGAATACTGGCAAACTTTTATATGTACTTCCTTTGAAAATTTGGTCAGCTAAAGAGTGCCCCCACTGAACAGTTCTATGATGCCACTGTCTCTCTTTCAGGTGTGTTTTTGATGTTCATTCATCTGCCTGGCTTCCCATGGTGCATAATTGATTGGTATGCTGTCTTACACTGCATATAAACATCATTTATGATGCACTTTCTTCAGACTCTTTATTCCATACTTTGCCATTTTCCGGGCCAACTCAAGCACATCTAATTTACTCAGTTTTGGCTATTGCTTTCTCCAGACTTCTAAGAGTTTCTGAAAGTGAGTTTTTTTTTTCTCATCCCTGACATCCTTGTCAAGGGGTTAAATCCTCTATAATCAAGAAAATGGATCCTTTCTTTTCTAATCCTAAATTAGTAACCTGTCAATCAAATAACTTTAAAATTCAACCCCAGAGGTGGTTCTCAGGCTCCTGCCAATATATACTAGCTAATTCCTGCATTGCTTTCACAAATCCTCTTTTTCCTCCTCCCTAGACCCTGGATGCTGCTAGCAAGTTTGTGCTGGACCTATATTACAGGAAACACTTGCATTGCAGGGTTTTTTCCTCTCTTTCTTTTCTTTTTCTTTTCTTTCTTTCCTTTTTTTTTAGTTATTTTGAGACAGGGTTTCCCAGTGGCTATGGAGTCAGTCCTGGAACTTGCTCTGTAGACCAGGCTAGCCTTGAACTCACAGAGATCTGCCTGCCTCTTCCTCCCAAGTGCTGGGTTTAAAGGTATGTGCCACTACTGCCTGACCTCTGCATAATTTTTATGTATAAGAGAAGTAAGTATAAGCCAACTTTAGAGAAGAATGAAATTAAAATTTAAACTTAACAAGTTTACAGCTGAGAGGATTTGCAGAGCTAATATCCAGAGGTATCCATCCAAGTGTCTTCATCTACATTTTAGGGTCCCATATTTTTCCAGGGATGACCTTAGATTTGGTTAATCATTGGAATATTTACAGAGATCAGTAACCATAACATCTGGGTTTTTTTGTCATTCATCTGTCCTCACTGAAGGAAGTATTTGTCACTAAATGAGCAACTGAGGTTATCTTACTCTCATCTTACTTAAAAACTACTGCTTATCCACAACTTTCAATTTCTTATTTTCCTTCTGTAGAACATCCATTTAGCTTAGCGTTAACTAGGCAACTCCTTATCTTCCTAGAGATCGCTACCATCATCTCCATCAAAGTCCATGCATCTACATAGTCTATATCTCCTAGATCACCATTATTAAACCTATAGTTATCGGGCCATCACCGTCTTGCTGGGATTCAGCATCACTCACACTCCAGGCTGGGATATTCCTTTGTCTTCTTGGAAGTTAGTTGGCTGTATAAAAGTCCATCTTTCCATCTGTTTTCCCATATGCCTGTTATCATTGGTTAAATCCAGTCCTGAGCAGGTAAATGCTAAGATGAGAGAAGAGGAAAGAATTTTGGAGGAGGTGGTGGGTGTATAGATTGAATATGAGATATCCTCTGAGCTATCATGTTGTAGAGACTGATCAGGTTGCCAGCTGATGGGATTTTGAAAGGTGATTGGATCATTATGCAATACCTTGTTATCCACTGATGGATTCAGACTTAGACATCATTACTAGGAAGTTGTAGAGACTAGAAGATGAAGTCTTATTGTAGGAAGTTTAGAGGACATCTTGTGTTCCCAGATGCCCATTTCTCTGCCACCACAAAGCTGGTGCTTCTTCTCTGTCATGCTCTCTGATGCAATATTTGAACCTTGGCTCAGGCCCTCAACAGTAAATTCAACTAATTGTGAACTTAAATTCAAATTATGATCCATAAAAGAAACACTATCTGTGTATTAAACTGTTTATATTATGGTTTTAATTTTTTTTCAGTAGCAACTATTTCAATCTGATAGATTTTTGTGTAGCCCCAGATATATAGCTATATAAAATGTGTATATAAATCAAACAGTTACTGATAATGAGTTATAGAGGTGTGTACTCTAAAACAATCTGTTGTATATAGTATATATAGGTATATATATAACGTATCTGTTAACAATGGAAACAAATGTACATTTTAATGTAATAGATGTGCTTTCTTTCACATAAAAATTAAATCTTGACTGTGCATTTGACAGGAAAGGAAACAGAGCATTCTGAACAATTTATCAGAGATGATCAATATTTTTCCTTTATAATCATCAATATTGAGAAAACTGCCTCATACAAATACATAGTACAAAACAACAGAAGTATGTATAAGGGAACTTTAAAAGTTGTTAGATATTGTGTTTTAATCCTAAGTTAAAACTTATTGAAAGAATTTAAGTGAAACTAGGTCAAAAGCAAGCTTTAAAATCAACACCATAACACAATATAACCTAAAGTTATACTGAATTGAAACCTGTAAGCAAAGAATTGGTGGTCAGACTGTATTAAATGTTTTCTATAACTACACTGTTAAGTGTCTATAAAACAAGAAGACTGAATAGACAGTAAAAAACACTGCAGTTTGTAACATTTACTAGCATTTTTGTATATTTATTTACTTGAGTGTGTGTACTTATGTGCATGCTTGTGTATCTCATACATGTAGTAACCATGTAAGCCAGAAGAATGTGTCAAACTCCTGTTAGCTACCATATGGGTTCTGGGAGGTGAACCTAGGTCCTCTGGAAGAGCAGCCAGTGCTTCTAATCACTGAGGCATTTCTCCAACACCAGTATACAGTAGTCTTGGATATAGACAAGGAATTTCAGACAGTGTTTGTTGATGTTGCAGAGTCAGTGAGGTCATGTGATACAGCACAAGTGAGTCCTGCTGGTAACACCTTGTATTCTTTCTGTGTTTGAGTCAGAATTCAGTTTTGGTGGTCATGAGTCCAGATTTTTTTTTCACTCTTGCCTCATTTTTGTGACCACTAGGTTTGGTAATGTGAGCCTTCTGGGTGTTGCAACCCTGAGTAAGAAGTTATAATTCATGTGAGATATGATATATTGCCATGGCAGTGAAAAGCTCTCATGAAGGAATGGTGAGTGATTTGAAGGACAGACTGAAGGAATCAGGAGATGTAGAGCCTTGAGACCATAGAGCGAAACCAAAATCTGTAAAGGAGAGGGTAAGGGGAACAATTTGAGTAGGAAGAGCCTCAGATTACAGTGAAGCTCATGAACATTTTTGTTGAGTTGATATGGAACAGAAAGTCAGAGTTATTGATCAGAAGGCCCACATCTTGTGTTTGTTCTTTTGCAGTGCTTTTTCACTGGCTGTTAGAGGCTCATGGGAAATGTCTTAGTAGAAATATGGTTGGTTGTAGGCCTATATTTTTACAACAGACCCAGGTGGCGCATTTTGTGGCTGCTACAGTCTTGCATCTCTAAGATTATGTGATGGTGGATTTTCCTTATAAATCATTTCCAGTAGATGATCTATTAAATATACGTTAAGAAACCATGGGCATTTTATTTGTGGCCTAAGTTTCAGGTGCTAATATTCATCACTTTTGCAGTCATATTTCTTTTGATGTTTTTGGTTCTTAAGTCTTTTCATTGATTTTTGTTCAGTAGGATGCTCTGTGTTTTATTATTATTTCAATCAAATATCTATACTTCAGATTAGTACATGTCAGAACTTTTCAAAGGTTCTATGTAGGTCATCTCAGGATTCTGGGGAATATCATAAACCAGGTGGTTTATTTTACTGATATTTTACTTGTGTGTGGAGAGAGGAGCTTGCATATGGTATGTGTATAATACACATTTGAATGCAGAGATGCATAAACTTGTGTGCTGTGGGAAAATGGTCTTGTACCCTATAAAGACTTGTCCCCTTGTATTGCTTTAATAAAATGCTGATTGGACAGTAGCCAGACAGGAAGCATAGGTGGGGCAACCAGAACAGGAAAATTCCAGGAAGAGGAAAGGCTCCATCTGCTGTCATCACCCAGACACAGAGGAAGCAAATGAGAATGCCTCACTGATAGGTACCAAGCCACGTGACTAACACATGCAAGAATTATGGGCTAATTTACGATGTAACAGTTAGTTAAGAAAACCTGAGCTAATAGGCCAACCAGTTTATAATTAACATAGGCCTCTGTGTGTTTCTTTGGGACAGAAACCTCTATCAATACTTGTGCATCTGGAGACCAGAGGAGGACATTGGGAGAAATTCCTGTATTTGCTTTATCCTCTTGAGAGAAGTCTCTCACTGAAGTGGAAACTCCCCATTTCAACTAAGGTGCTGGTCAGTGAGCTCCCAGAATCCACCTGTCTCTGCTTGCCAGTACTGAGTTTGCAGGCCCATGTAGCTACGCCTGATGNTTTTTTTTTTTTATCTGGTGTGGGGATTTTAATTTCCCCATGCTTTCACAGCAAGTGTTATTTTTCCTTTTACTGAAATTATAGTCTTTCTCATAAAATATATCCTAATCATAGTATCCCTCCCTCTCCTCCTCCTAGTGCCTCCCCACCTCACCCCATTGTCTGTATGCACCCCCTTTCTGTCTGTCATTAGAAAAGAGCATGCTTCTAAGAGATAACAACCAAACATGACAAAATAAAGCACAATATGATAAAGCATAATCCATCCCATCAAAGTTGGACAAGGAAACACAACAGAAAGAAGAATCCAAAGAGCAGGCATAAGAGTCAGAGCCCCTGCTTTCTCATACTCAGGAATCCCATACAATACTGAGCTAAAAGCTATAATATTTAGGGAGTAGACCTGGTGCATACCCATGATGGCTCTGTGCTACAACAAGTATTGCTACCCTCTAAGCTATCCAGCCTGGTAGATGGGTGGTTTAAATATATGTTCATTATTCACAGTTCTGAAGAGGAGAAGGTCAAGATCAAGATTTGGGGCCAATTTGGTGCCTAGTAGAAAGGCTCTTCTTGGATTGGAGTTCACCATCTTATGGCTTCACATGGTAAAGCAGGAAACATTCCCTATGTCTCTTTTTGTAGAGGTACCAATCCTGCTCCTGAGGTTCCATCCTAGTGAAGGAGTTTTGTGTCTTGTAAATGTCTCTCAAAGGCCACATGTCCAAATAGTAATACACATTATGTATTGCAGTTTTAAAATTTGAACTCGGGGTAGACACAAAGGCTCAGTCCACATCAGATTCTCTAATTTATTTGCAACACTACATTTAAAACAAGAAATTTTATACGCACTCTACAAAACTGTAAAACCAAAACTTAGGATTATATGATTTTAAGGGGTGGAAGAGATGGCTTAATGGTTTAGTGTTGAGGTTTGGCCTGACGAAAATACCTCTTGCCAGGGTAGGGGCATGCAAATTTTGAAATATAAGTAAAGAATACAGAGATGCATAAAAAAATAATAAGACAGAAACCATAGGATAATATCAGGAGGGCATTCCAGTGATAACTGAAATCTCCCGCATTTATTTTCTATAAGTTTTATAACCAAAGTAGAAGGGGGTGGGGAGGAGAGGTGACAAAAGACTTTATTAACACGATACATAGGACAACTCAAACAGTCAATGACTTTATCATTCTTAGACATCAAATCATTAGCATTCTGTTGTCTAGGTAGGGAAACTGCTCTAGATCACATATGCTGAAGGCTGCCCCTCCCCAGATGTCCTCATAGGTACAAAAGAAGGAATAGAAGTGTTTGAATATCCTGACCATCTGTCAGGATTGAATGGCACTATCTTAATGTCAAAAGAATCAAGTAATCTCATCCTGAGTTGGGACATGCAACTACATTTGTTGATCAATTATTTGAGCAACCTCCAAACTCTCTGATCATCAGACAAGGTGGAAATAAACTCACATTTTTGGGCCTCCACAGTTTAGAACCCTCATTGCTGTTGCCAAGGACTCAGGTTTGATTCCCAGTAACCATGCTGAGCAGCCCACAACCAACTGCCACTCCAGTTTCTAAAATCTGATGCCATTTGTTGGCTCTGTGGACACCTGTACACACACACATTTAAAAAAAAAAGAGCCACATGATTTACCAAAGCTCATTAAATATGTGTGTCAGATACTGTACCCAAGCATCCAGCTCTGTTTATTCTCCATTCATGGCTGCAGTGCTGCCTGGTGAGCATTACTGACTCTGAGACTCCACAATTAGCCTTTGGAAGTTACTGTTGAAATGCTTCTAGTAAGCTATTGTTAATGAAGGACACTCTGATGCTTCAGAGCTTGGATGTTTCGATTAAGCTGGACTCTGATATTTAGACAGTGCACTAACACACGAGCATGTATACAGGTATTGATTCTCTGAAAATACATTTGTACTGCAGATCTCATGTGCAAATTTTCATATACTCTCCATTCTTCCATACACATAAAATTTACAGCTGATTGTACTTTAGAATGTATGTTCATTTTAAACAGCCTTGACTTTGTAGTATATTAATTGATGCATTGGCAGCTGATAGGAGTGGGATTGATAAAGTTTAAAGCCATAGTGACTTGGGCACATACAGACTCTCATTAGCAGTGGGATCCTTAACAAGTTCCTTTACTTCCTCTCTGAAGCATCAGCTCTCTCACCAGCAGAATAAATTATTCTAATACCTGACCCATAGGGTTATTCATGAGATCACAAGCAATAGAAATTAAACTACCTAACACAGCCAGATCAAGGATGCAGTCAAAATTCTGTTAAATGCATTAAATTATTATGTATAGTTCTTGACAGAATGTGGATTTCAAATGCTTGCAGAATGAGCCTGTACTCATTAACACAGGCTGGCTTGCTTCAGATATGCATCCTGCTGGTTTTAACATGAAGTCCAAAAAGGTTAGACTTCATGTTAAAACCAGCCTGGCTCATCTTTCAATGTCCCACTGGCTAAAGGGCCTGGGCTCATCTCTCAGTCTATCCCAGGGGTTAGCTATGATTCCAGAAAAGACGCTTTCTTCTGTAGGCACCAATTTTCCCTCTTGTTTTAAGATGGGAAAAATTCTCAAGTTCAGGGCTGTAAGTAGGTGCTGAATTTGCACATGTAAATTTATTTTAAAGGTCCATTAAATAGCATTTTGCTTATTGGTATAACACTACCTACTGTAAAGAGAGAGAGAGAGACTCTCTCTCTCTCTCTCTCTCTCTCTCTCTCTCACCTATGGACTTTAGCAGTTTAATACAAAGAAGTGTGTTTCTTGCTGTGTAACTGTGATACCAGGCCTCCTGCTACTCATATGGCAGTTTTTGTGGGCATTTCATTCTTTTTCATCTTGTTGCTCCTCTGTCATCAATGGGTTGAGTTCCTTTGCTTCCAACTAGCAAACAGTGAAACTCCACACAGAGTAGCACACACCTCTTTCTTAGATCCTAATGACTAGAACATGGTCAAAAGGTCCACCCAGGTTCAAAAAGCTGTGGAGAACACATTTTTTAGTAGGTAGTGGTCATATCCCAGGGACAGCTTTATAATGAAATGGGAGTGCCCATTTTGGTGTGTGTGTGGGGGGTGGACAGACAACTATTTTTACCTTTTCCAGGCTAGGATGTCAGTGGATTGAAGAAATCTGTGCTCCTTTCCAAATACCATTTGACTCTACAGCTAAAGCGCAGAATATGATTTATTTAACTTCCATCTTAGAAAGATTCTTTTTCTGTTTTGAAACTCTGAATTTAAATTCCACAGGCAAGAAAGGAAAATATCAGTAAAGCTTATAAAAATTTATCTTTTATATGAATTCTTTACATTGTAGGTGGTAGATTATTGATCATCCTATGTCATGTCTTTGGATGGAAACAAATTCTTTCATACCAAAAGAAAATATGTTTTTGCAATTACTATTTATACCTAACTTTTGTTTTTTGAGAACGAGTTTCACTATGTAACAATTCTGACTGTCCTGGAACTCGCTTTGTAGACCAGGCTGGCCTCAAACTCACAGAGATTCAACTGCCTCTGCCTCCTCAGTGTGGGGATTAAAGGAGAGCACCACCACAGCCCAAATACCAAACTTTTAATCAGAATGCATTCCGTAGTTCTTCAACACATGTAGATTTTTTATGTTATTTTTGAGAATAATGTTCTTATTGAGTGCTAATTGCATGCACCTACAGCTTTCAGAGAAGTGTTAATAGATACTGTCAAGCTGATAGCCTCCATTCTGGTGATATGCACGTGTTAATTTATAAGGTGACTGCAGGAACTTCACAAGCCCCTTATTTTGGCAGCTGCTTGATGATATGAATGATGAAAAAGATGCAGACTGACTGCTTCTGTTTACAGGGCTTCAATAAGGAAATGGCAGCAGGGATCTAGCACAGAGGTTTTTATTTATGAAGGCTTTTAACAACTTACTTTAATTTCCTGAGCTCTCAGGGATAGCAATGAAAGTACATGTTACTGCAGAAAAGTATAGACATTTAATTTTCTTAATACACATGTTTTCGCTGAGAGAAATAGCACATGCAGTTGTGTAAAGCCATTTGGAAAGAACTCAGCCTTCTGTCTGTGTTTTGCAGTTTTGTATGGTCACAACCAAACGGGTCAGTATCTGCACAAATAAGGCTGGTACTAGAGTGTGTGCTGTCTCAGTTGACAGTGTCATATTCATCATGAAATTCATTAATTCTATGATAGCTAAGAAATAATTCATTAGGCATGGTGGTATAGTCCAGAAGTCTCGGTACCCAAAATGTCTAGAGAAGAAGGATTGAGAGATCAAAGCCAGCCTAGCAGTTAATGAGAAAAAGGAAAGCAAAATAACTCGGATTTTCAGGTTTGATTTAAATCTTCATTTTGATAAATAGGAAGCAAAAGAAAGGGGGGTCTCTTTTTATTTATTTATTGATTGATTGATTTTCAGAAAGTCTCCTTGCTGACCTAAAATTCTCACTGTATTCCAGGCTGGCTTTGAACTCACAGAGATCTACTTGCCTCTGGCTCCTCAGTGCTGGGATTTAAGGCATATTCCACCAGGGCCAGCCTTTGGTTAGTTTTAAAATGGTAGTCCCATAAAAAAAGAATAAGACACACTTGTGACAATTTAGAATGCATTGGGAATGCTCACCATTCACAAACAAGAAGAGCATAGTAGCTTTTGGTCTGCATTGATGTGTGACAGAGGAGAGAACAAAAGCCCATGGTGTGGTGGGAGCTTGGTTTTGCCTTTGGAAAACCTGACTTCAGGCGATGCCTTGACACAGGTCCTCAGAGCCTGAGAGGACAAAGTCACTGGCTTGTAAGGTCCTTGCATTTTAACTTGTGCCAAGGAATTGGGCCCTACAGTTTTATGTAATATTTTGTTACTGACTGAACAAGCATACGGAAAATGTATACTTTTTTTTTAAATCTAGTGATCCTGCTATTTTTAGTATTTGTATGATTTGTAATTATTAAATGATGTAGGAGGGTCATCTGTCTATGTGTTACTTTCATTGGTTAAT
>LOEQ01007521.1:30182-42844 GCA_001685075.1 Bramus lutescens | reverse complement strand
TATTAACCAATGAAAGTAACACATAGACAGATGACCCTCCTACATCAATTAAAGTTTGGAGTAATGTGAAAAGTGGGTTCTAGACACTATGGTTCATATTTTAAAGCACAAAATGTTTTTAATATACCAAGCATTTAGTTAAATATGATGGAGGTCACTGAGTTATAAAGTTCCTTTTTACACAGTTAATTTCTCTTTCTTTTTCAATCCCTATTTTAATTAATTCTTTAATTCTTTCAAACCACAAAAATTTTATTTTATAGGGCATACTAATTTTACAAGAAGCCTTATGCATTTTCTATTATTCCTTATTTTCTTAGATTTTTTTAATCCAATGGGTATGTTTAAAATAGTGAATGTTTTAAAAGCAAACCCCTAATGTCTAGTTGATCTTTGGAGGCATTCAAAAGGTGCAGCAATCCGAGTAGCAGGGCAAAAGTTGCAGAAGGATGGTATATTCTCAAGCAGAAAATTAGTGAGACTTTGTTTTTCATTTAAGTTCGTCTACAGCTGAATGCCAATATTCTTACTTCTCAGGAAATACTTACCAATGCCATGTTACAGTTTTCTTTCTTTCTACCCTTTTAAAAGTTAGATGTAGCTCTTTGTTTCTGTTCAATCCTGTTCCAGGTCATGTAGATTTACAAAATACAAAAATAGCACCGTACAGTCTTTGTATTAAGGCAAACCTGGAAAGCAGTCAAATGTTATACCAGTAGGTCCTCCTCCTTTGTACTCCATTGCAAGTGTGTAAGACATGGAAATTATCAATAGGTGTCTCTGTGGAAGTCAGAGCAACTGCGGGTAGCACTGACGTGTCCTCTGATTTATCTAGAGCGTGGAAGCTGTGGCTTGATATAGTTTGAGTATCACTCCCGAGTTTCAGGTGCTGGGAGGCTTGTCTTCATTGTAGTGAAACTGGAAGGTCACGTGGCCTAGGAAGATATTCCGAGTAGTGGGAAAGAATTACGTTGTTCAGACCATTGCTCTCAAAAGAGATTGTGTTTCTCATGGGTCTCTGGCTAGTTTCTATATGAACTGATAGTTATGATACAGCTATATATAATATATATAGATATATGATATTTATATAATATATGTGATATATATGATCTAGATAGATAGATAGATAGATAGATAGATAGATAGATAGATAGATAGAAGAGGAGAGACATTGTCCTGTGAATCTGTCCAGCTTTCTAGAGTGGGTTGTAATCTCCCACTTTTGCACATGACCATTTTCCTTTTTGGTTATCAGCAGTGTTTTTGTACAGCCAAAGGTTCCTCATCAAAGTCTATACAGATGGACCTGTATTATCTTGAACTTGAACATCGCAAATCATGGGATGAACAAATCATTTTCTTTATATATTGCCAGTCCTCCAGTATTTTGTTATAGCAAGAGGAAATGGACTGAGACATAGAATCTGTGAAGTCTCGACAGTGCGGCTGTCGAGCCAGCTGATACAGGCTGCAGCGTGGCTCTGCCCTGGAATATACATCTGATAGGGCAGGGTAGTCTTCCTTCTGTTTCCTAGATCATCCTTATTCAGCCTTCACTGTTTTGTCAAAGACACTGCCTCTGAAGGGGTGTGTGTGATAATTTTAGGACTGATATGTTGATGCTATGCATTGTAGGATTGTATTTTTCCTCATGAGTTAAAAAAAGCTTTTCTTACTTCTTACCCTCCTCTTTTCCCCTCCCAACACTTCTCTTCACAAAGAACCAAGAAGGAAAAGAGTATCACAGAAATAATTGACATAACTCCATCAATGCTTCTAACATCCTTCCAGAAAAGATAGGCAATGTCAAACACAGGGAGAAACTAGCTTCGGTAGAAAAGAGAGTAAAAAAGAGTCTGTTGTTAAGGACATATGGGATTAAATTCTAACTAAGACCTTTAGTGACCATGGGCCCACATGAGGTTATTTGTTATACATTATAAAATTAATCTTATAATATGTCCCATGAAGAATTACTGCAAAAGTCAGAGTCAACCCAGTCTTTTCATATGGCTCAGATAAAGTTAGAGGTGTTTTTATTCGAATAAGCATTTGATGATTTCCCCTTCCTTTCTCTTATCCCCAAATACTTCTTTCTTTCATGCTAAGTTCCTGTTTTCTGTCAACTTAGCAGCTGCACATGAATCTACTGATATTTTGATTATCATCTGCTACCTTAAAGCACTCAGCACCTGGTACAGCCTGGAAGGGCTTCCTGCCCCATGGCCTGGCTCTGCTGAAGCAACGATATTGTAGCTTTAAATTAAGTCTCTATCTATTTTTCTATTTATCAATAAGACTCAGAAGTCAAAGGCTGGGGTTAAAACCTGCTAGCTCAGAGAGGCTGAGTAGCATTTAACTGACCTTGCTTTTGGCTGGAGACACAACTCTTCCCTTGTCCTAGAACCAAGAGAGCTCAAACTCTAGTCCCTGCCCTTTCCTTCCTGTGTATCTTCTTTTTCCAAATTGTTGGCTTCTCTATGGTCAGTTCCGGTCAGCTAGTCACCAGCTTTGCTCCCTGATTCAAGGTCTAACTTACCTTTAAGATTTATCATAATTCATGTCATCAGACCAATGAACAGTTCAAGGCTGAGTAGAATTCATGGCTGTAGGTCCCATAGGATTCTGGCGACTTGGATAAGAGAGGTACATTAACAGGCTTGAAAAGTAACCTGGTGCTCTCTAATGGTACCCCAAGAAGGTTGTCATTACAGAATGCCTTCACATTGATATCTGCAATGCTTTTTTCATCTTTAATTTAGAAAGAGGAGATACTCTCTACTGAAAAGCACACACACTCATGTGTTAGAAGTGAAGAATTGCTCTTAAACAATGAAACTAGCAAGAATGTCTATTTTGGAATTACCTGACATTTCATGACTTTAAGACACTCATGAACAGGAAGTGTTGACCACAAATATAGAGAGACAGTGTTAATGTCCTCAGATATATACCCTTTTCTCTACCTGGCTAATAAAAGTAAAAACTAAATACACATTCATATTCCTTTTAGCTTTTGTGCATTTTTTCCATTTTATTCTTCATGGGGTAACCAATGACCATGGGGGGGTAATATGGGACTTGCTAATTTTACATATACATATGTAGACATCTGCAGAAAATATTTTGCAACCGAAAGATATTTTCCCGCATAGTCATTCAATCTAGAGGTCTCCCACTTTTTATTTAAAAAGATTTTTATCTTAATTATTCATAATTTTCAATGTTTCTGAATATAGTAGTTTACTGTTTAAAAAAACTCAGGATGATGTGGCTGTGGTGGTGCACTCCTTTAATCCCAGCACTCAGAAGGCAGAGGCAGATGGATTTCTTGAGAGTACCAAGGCCAGCCTGGTCAATAAAGTGAGTCTGAGGACAGCCATGGCTGTTACACAGAGAAATCCCATCTTGAAAAGCAAAAAGAAAGACAAACAAACAAGCAAAAACCTCAGGATGACCTGACTACATCAATGAAATTCTGAAAAGCTGTAAATGATGTAAATTGTCACCTGTGAACAAAATCAAATGAAGCAACTTTTCTATTTAGTCTATGACTTGTTTTTAAGATTTTTTTCATGTATGTATAGGTGCGTATGACTGTGTGTGTGCTGTTGTGTGGCTACCTACAAAGGCCAGAGGAAATCATGGAGTGCCCTGGAACGTAGTGTTCGTCTGTTGTAAAGACGTCCTACATGAGTGCTGAGAAACTAACAGGCCCTCTGCATGATCAGCAGCTGCTCTTGACTGTTGGTTCATCTCTCCAGCATCTGATTTATTTGCAGTTTATAAAATGATTTCATATCCAGTATTCTTAACAGCAAGTAGTTACTGTTATTGTTGATATTCTGGGCAAAGAACAGAGAGCCAAATAATTTATTTGTCAAGTAGAATGAAACTGGAAGTTGACATAATCGGAACTCAAACCACAATAATTTGCATCTAAGCACCATGTACTTTATTGTGACTATGCTGCATGCAGCTCACACACTTTTTTATTTTTAGAAAATTGAGTTCCAAATCTTCGGTTAAGAGCCAGAGAGGCAAGGATAGAAAAGGCGTTCTCCTGGGAGGATTTGTCCTAGAGAGCATGGTTAGTTTAGTCTCAGAGTGCTCTGAAGATCTGGGACGTTTTTTATTAAGTAGGTGAAGGTTGATAAAAATTTGTCAATGTTTTCCACTTTAGTTTTCTTCACTTTTTGAACTTTAAAAGAAATGGAGTGTCACATAAAAGGTTGGCAGTATGGCTTCAGGCATTTGAGAAATCTTTCATTCCACTACCTAGAGATATAAAAATAATCAAATGATTCGTGGAAAACTAGTTGGAGGTAATATGCCAAAATAGAAAGTCTAAGCTGTATGCAAGTGTGTATTTTATTCATGGAGGAGAATGCACAAATGAGACCATGTCATTGACATACAAACTGAGATTTAAAGGTTTTATTTTTACCGTTAATCCACTTGCCATTCCTCTGGATTTAGTGATTTGATTTTTAGTGTGTTTATGAGTAGCGGATCTTTTACTCAAAACATATTTCCAGGGTATTGTTATATACTGGGCCAGAATGTAGGAATGGTAGAGACAGAGATTCAAGCTCCTGTTTGGGGTCCTGATCCTCTTATTGAATAGTGGTATTGTGGTTGTGTTTTAAATAAACTAAAGGAGAGCAACATTGCCTTTCTTCAGTGAGAAGAACGGCCATGCTGTGTTTTCTGAATGCTCTGTGAGCCTTAAAGACAGGATTTGACAAAAGCATAGACTGCTGTATATTCAGCTGTGAAATAGCAGGCTTCTCTTGTTCTTATGTTTGAGACTTTTCAGTACTCTGAGAAGCTGGAGTCAGACTGTTTGGGAAGAAATAAAAAGGACGGAAAACTGGAAATAAGGAGGAAGGCTTGCATGCATGGAGGTGGGAGGCACTCAGAGAGGATAGAGGGTGTGTCTTAAACTCCCCATATCTAAATCTCTTTTCTTGAATTCCATAACTTCAGCGTTCTAAGAAATATATGAAGTAAGGATAATAATAACTCTAGAGTATTAAGCTAGAAAATAGATGTTAAGTGCTCCACACAGTGTGAAGCACATGAAAAGATGCGATAAGACTATAATGAAAATAATAATAATAATCCTACATCTTATTCTTTCCTTGCTGAACCCCACTGTAGTAACACAGGGTAATAGAGTGCTGGGGACCAGGGTCGCCAGAAGGACTGCTGCTCTTTGTGGCTATAACCTAGGAAGTGACTGCATTGTTGTAAAAGTAGTAGGAATAGAGAAGGGAGTTGGTGGTGGGTGGGAAAGAGAGAAGAAATCATTCAGAATAGACCCAGGCAACCCCTGTGGCTGTGCTATCAAAGCTAACTTCCTTATACCAAACATGCTGAACCCACCTCCTACCCCAGGGCTAGGGAATGTGTTCTGGGTTCTGAATAGATACTCCTCCAAAATAAAAGAGTCTGATTCTACATCCGTTTCTCAAATGCAGGGGTTGCTTGCACAGCACTGAGAACCCCATGTCTGGCTCCTGCGGTGCCCTGCAGGCATGTGTGCACCGAAGAATGGAGACTTCCTCCTAGAGATGAAAGGATTCTTTTTAACCTGGCAGGAAATCAAGCGTAAGGGGTGGAATTAGAGCAAACCCCACTGACCACCTCTCTGATAGGACTCTGTCAGAAAAATAGCTCCTCAAAATGAAGTAATTATATTCTTTAAAAGCAGTCATCTCCCAGCCTTCAGCTTCATCAACAATTCCACTTCAATCATTGTTACTTTTCTGAGTTCTGTAGGGAAGTGGAAAAACCACTTGGTTTAACTTGCAACAGCATTTTACTACTCCTAGTGCTCATGGCTATTGAGCACGCTTCTGGTCCACAGAGTTTTTATCCATTCTCCTGGCGGAAGTTGACAGTTCTGACATTTGGTCATTAGTATTTGGTGACCTGTGTATCTCTAGTGAGACTTCATGAGACAGCCTCGATGAAGAGTTTTCTCTTTGGGGCTGTCTCTTCGCTCTGGCGATTTTTTTCTCTCTTGTAAGGAAGCTGTGTACAGATCACTAGACTGGAAAGGGGGTGACAAGGGAGGAAGAAATAATGAGGGAGTGGGAGCAGGGACAAACTGAGTACATGCATCCTAATAACAGAGATAGGGCTCTTTGTGACCCACAGGAATCTGGAGAACAGGGGAATGAGACAGTAGGGGAGAGGGGAGAATGAATAAAAGTTTTTGAAAATTCTACAGCGAAGCTCATTACTTTGTAGGCTATCATATAAATATATATACAAACCCCACCACTGTAGTAGGCAGACAGTTATATTTAAGATGCAAGATTAAATATTTCAATACACGTTATTTTCTTGGATTAGATCAGTTGGATAACACTTAACTAATTAGTTTAAAATATGATAAAATAAAATCAGTTTTATTGTCAGGAGACTATTTTATTATATGAAATCCATTAGAGTTCAGTTTAATTGCAGAGTAGTATGTTGTGTCAAGTGGCTAGAACAGAATCTATTAAGAGTTTTTTATGCATCCATAAAACTTCTTCAAATATCTCCAATTAAACATTGTAAAATATCCATAGAAATATGTAACTTCCTCTGAGCTGAGGGCCTACACAACAATTAACAATTAGCTGAGCAACACATGACCTGTCCCCTTCTTTCACGGTGGGTGCAGTGCACTTGAATCATAGCTCGCTAGGTCTCTTTATTTCTGGCCTTTTCTTCAATAACAGTTCTACAGTGATCTTTAACAGATCTATTTCTATATTTTACTGATTAATCGACTACTAAGAAATTCTGCAAGAACCCAGAAGATAACATAAATGCCAGTCAGGGCTCAGTTATTAGGTTATACACACATTAGCAAATCCTTTAGAAAGAATCCCAAAGTGCACACATGGGGAAGTATGCATGTACCCATGTGCATGGACATGTGAAAGCCAGAGGACAATCTTAGGTATCGTTTGGTACCACTACCTTCTTTTCTTTGAGACAGTGTCTCTCATCAGCTTGGAACTTGGTGACTAGGCAAGGTTAGCTAGACAGGAAGAGCCAGGGATCTGTATGGTTCCACCTCCTCTGTCCTGGGATCACTGACCTATATACCACCAAGCCTGGCTTTCTTGATTGGGTTCTGGGGATTGGCCCTCTTGCTTCATAATGAGCACCATACTGACAGCAGTTTCTCCAACTGGAGGACTATTTGTGTTTCATAAACTGACATTTATTGAGTTTCCATTGCCTGTTAAACTGGATACTAGATTCAGCTGCATAAGCCTACACGGGTGATGGAGAAAAAAACCTTACTGAGCCTAATTTTATATTTAGGTCAGGATAATTAGTGTTACAAAAGGGAAAGCAGAAACTTCCATAGAAGAAGATACTCAGGGTGTGAATTGTTTGCTTCTGACATGCTTCTCAGAGGAGCTCAGAACTAATTAACCTAGGTTAGAATAGGTGGGAGTGAGGAAGAACAGGAGAGAGGAATAACATGAAAAAGACCCAAAAGGTAAAAGAACTATGTTTTATGAGAGAGGCATGACCTCAAGATGAGAGTGCAGAAATATCCACCGATGAGATAGATTGAGAAATTAGACTTTAGAAGTCACGTTAATGAATTTAGACTTTCACTATGAAAACACCAAAACCACCAGAGATTTGGACATAATGAAATCAGGCAGAGAAAAGTGTTATACTTTTTAAAATTTCCTCTATAGCATAGACAGTTGGTGAGAGAAAGAGCTCTATACACCGGAGATGGGAATGGCTGTTTTTATTTAGTTAATGTGTCAGTGTAGTCTGTTGCCTGGTTAAGTGCTTGGAATGGAACGGGATAGATCAGTGCCTGCCTGTTTATTATTTCACTTATTCATCATACATTGCTGATTAACTGCTTTGTGTAATATTCCTTACTATATGCAAAGGAGGTGTCATTAACTTAGACTGATGTAGCCTAAGCCATCTGGGGTTTGATGAGAGAGGAAGGATAACAAATGACACATTTAAGCACCCAAAGGATTGTTTAAATAGAGAATACCCAGAAGTGATTATCTAAGTAGAATTTCTAGGGAAATTCTGCTTAAGAAAGTAGTACTTTTGAATACTTTTTATATAAACTACAAATAGTAGGATTGGTTAGGACCCAGTGCAGTGCTCTGGCGATGTGTTGTAGTGCATTCCCTAGTCAGGGATCCCAGAGGCAGTCCTATCTGGTTCTGTGGATGGCCAATGGGGGGCTCAGTTTGGGGCCCTTAATCTGAAGTGATCTGAGGATAGCATAGTGAATACTTCTACAGGGAAAGGGGGCATGCAGATCTAGAGCCAAGTAAAGAGGTCTAGTTCCTTTCCGAGTGGGAATGGAACAAAGAATAATGATACAGCAGCCATAGAGCGATGTAGGCATGGGTGGTTAGAACATTTCAAGCTTTACAAACAAAACAGTGAGATAAAGGTAAGGAATGCGGTGTTTGACTCGACTGGATGTGGATCTCTGAGAGAGAGAGAGAGAGAGAGAGAGAGTCTCTCTGTCTCTCTCTCTCTCTCTCTTTGTGTGTGTATATGTGTGTGTGATGTGTGTGTAGATGTGTGAGTGTGGGTACACATACACAATGGTGTACATGTGGAGACTAAGCACAGGGTTTGAGAATTGATTCCTACATTCCACTCTGTTGAGACAGTGTCTCTTTTGTCTCTGCTGCACGGTGTACTCCAGGCTAACTGGCCCTGAGCTCTCCTGGCTCTGTCGTCCATCCCATTGTAGGAATGCTGGGAATGCAGATGCTTGCCGCCATGTCTGGATTTTTACATGGGTTGTGGGGATGGAACTTAGTTCCTTGAGCTTGCAGGGCAACTGACCTATTCACAGCCTCTGGATTTTGGATTTTTAAGCTAGTGGTTAAAGGCAAAGAGCATGATAGAGTAGATGATTCTAGCTTAGATTAAAAAAAAGCTGAGAGATAAATTAGGAGAAAAATGGGATGGAGAACCAAGTCATTTCATTGTTGTGGAAGAACCAACGTCTTGGAAGTAATTGGGAAAAACTCAAGATCATGACTGAAGGGAATGTCTAAACGTGTTTTTGCTTATGGCTCACTTGAAGATCATCGAGAGGACTAATGATGGTGTAGAAATTCCTCAATCTGGGGGCAGTGGGGCCTGGCCAGACAACTGAAGTCTGATAGGTTGTACCAATAAATTGTGGTGGTGTTTGAAGTCATCTTTAATCTGTACCTGTTGCAGAGACTCTAGAAATCCAGGGTGGCTCAGAAACTCAGGCAGAGGCAATGATACTCAACTAGGCAGAGGATTCTTGGTGGACTATGGATCACAGATTTAGATCACAGGCACACACACACAGCTGCACCTTCGGTGGTGCTACTGCTAAGTCTGTGCAGAACACTTTAGTATTTCTTAGAATTGACAGTATTAAATCCATGACTTCACAGTCATGGACTGACCTCAGAAACAAAACTGTGATTACTATCCTCAGAGAACTCCGGAAACAGAGCGGCGTAGACGAGGATTACGTGATGAGTAGTTGACAGATTCATGTTTGAAGTGGACAGGAGGACTAAGAATATCTATTCCTTTCGAGTATTTGTGGAAGAAGGCTTCCCAGAGGTGAAAGGAGATCTTTGTCTTGAAAAGTAGGTGGGACTTCACCAAGAAATGACATGAAGTAGGAAGGGCTCAGAGTAGAGCTGCAGTTCAAAGGCAGAGACTAGGCTTGGGAACACAGCACCTGGGCAGCTTATGCTCACACTGAGAGGACTGTCCAACTCTGCTCACCTCGTAATACCTCTTAGTAAGTTTGGATTAAAGTAGCCCCACTTAATGACAGTATCTTATTTGACTTTCCCATGGTCTGATCACCATGCTCAAAATTTTATTCTTTAATAGTTATTCTTTTTGGTTGCCTTTTCCCAAACAGCCATTTCTACCTGTGGCTAGTTGACTGCTTCTCTAGAATGTAAGCACAAGATTCCCCTAAATATCAATGCTGAGAGCTTAAATTTAGTTTCAGGAGGGTAAGGAAATGTCTGAGTCGTCTTTAATTTGCTTCCTTTTATAAAGAACATCTAATCCCACCATTTATCTCCACTTTTGTCCTTATCATTCTTTTTGTATCTTTTCCACCTAGCTGATATCTCCATTTTTGTCTATTATTTTTCTCATTGTATTTGCTAAAGGATAAATCGACAACTTCTTTCACACTTAAATAAGCAACATGTACATGCAAGCAGCATTATAGAATGGTTCTAATTTTGTGTTATTACTTTTGAAATCTCACTAGAATGTTGTTCTTAAAAGTGTTGGCCTTAGTAAAGTATGAACAATATTATGGATATTTCTTAAATATGTGTTTCAATAACTTTATGAGAAAAGTCTCTATTTCCTAACTGTTCTAGGGAAGGAATACTTTATCCTAATAGTGTTCTCTAAGTTGGACCCTACTGCTTGTTGTTGAAAACATTTATACTCATGACAAATGTACTCACACCTTTTAGCCATATTCTTTAGGTTAGAATTGATTAAACCCAGAAAAGGAGTGGAAGGAATATACCTACCCCATTAAGAACTTTATGGCTTATGTAACTCTCCTTTCATTTTACATTTTCTTTTCAATAAAACATAAAGGCAATTGTTTAGAAACCTGGAGTGGGATAATTTTGTGACAGAAAAACATGGTAGGCTGCTGCCTTGAGAGCAGCATTTCTAAAATGCCACTTCAATCATCTGCTCTACCTTTGTCATCTTGGTTTGAATGGTAAGTGCTTTTGTTGCCATGTCAACAGCTTGATCTGAAGTTCAGTCTTCTCTGGTCTCCAGTGGAGACAGATGCTTCAGCTGACCAGTTCTCCTCAAGAACTTTATGAAAGCTGACTAGACAATTTAATGGGACCTGGGGCTAATGGTAAGTGTGGCTGGGGAGGTCAATGCTTACCATAGATGGGGCGTGTTTCTGTAAGACTCATAGAAGGCTCACTTGTATTCTCCTGAGTTGGCTCACACACTCAGGTCTAGTTGTCACTGTGGAGAAGATCTCATTGTCAATGTAATCTATTAAGAAGCCTTTACAGCTAAGCACTGCCTGCTGGAGTCCATTATTTCCAAGTAATATGAGGGCCAGAGAAGTGACCCATTCAATTTTAAGGCTTTGCCTGAAGCATCTAGGATAGAACAGCAAGGGAAAAGGTAATCCTGACAAAGTCTGTGTTTCCCAGACAGAAATCACATACCAAGGATGTAACATTGTCTATAAGGTACTTTTTATTGTTATTGTTGTTATGCATTAAGTCCTCTGCTTAAGCACAGGTTTAAAAGATGAACCCAACTTAGGTATCTTCTGGAGTCTGTACTTGGTTGAGTGGACAAGCAGATGTAATTACCTGAAGGTATGAGTTCTTATCTTTGAAGAGTGCAAGTGAACCACAGACCAGAGGTCAAAGGCAAAGGAAAGAAAAGTTTTTCATCTATTATGACACCCAGAATGCTTGCTTGAGTAGCCTAGCCTCTGTGTGTGCTCTCACTGAAATCACTTTAGTGTGGCTCCAGCAGAGGAGCTTGCTTGCCATCAGATTCCTCACCCTGGAAGAGAGCTTTAGACTGGTGCTCTGATGTCATAGGTCAGACAGTATGTCCAGAATATGTGCTTTAAAGACTGATGGCTGGGCTACTTCTTCTTCGGCTGCTATTTGAATTAAAAGTGTCTTGATGGTGGGGCTGGAGAGATGAGAGTCTCCAATTCTCGTGACTGACGAGAAGGTCTCCTGGACTCAAGAATTACCAGCAACCACATGGTGGCTCACAACCATCCGTAATGAGATCTGGTGCCCTCTTCTGGCCTGTAAGCAAACATCCAGACAGAATGCTGTATACATAATAAATAAATAAATCTTAAAAAAGTGTCTTGATGGTCTCTGATTTAAGAGTTAATACATATTTAATATTTATGATGGCATTTTCAGTACTAAGGTTAACCTCATAAATCTTCCAAAAAAAAAGCAAAGAATTGGAATTTGCTCAGTGTTGGCCATCTAATGACAAATTTACATGTATGTTTCATTAGTGTTTGAATGGTAAGTTATCTGCCTCCTATTAGGTCTAAGAAAATCCAATATTCAGATTTCTGTTGTGACACAATACTGCAGAACCATATCTAAGGTAGCCTTCTTTCCTGGTCACATTGTTCTGATTACAGACGAAAATATGAGTCATATATCTCTGCACAGGTGCAGCAAAATTCCTGACCTAATCTATTCTAAGACAATTTTCCAAATAAATAAGTAACATATACATTGAAAGAAAATATCACTATTAAATTTTTATAACATTTGTCCCAATTGATGAGGGTGATGAGATTTCCTAAGCCATAACCTCTATTTATTATGTGTATGAATATTTTGCTTATATGTATGTCTGTGTTCTCACACATGATAGAAGAGGGCACTGGATCCCCTGAAACTGGAGTTACAGGTGGTTGTGAAAGGCCATGTTTGTTCTGGGAACCAAATCTAGTTCTTCTGCAAGAGCAACAACTGTTCTTGTTGGTTACTGAGCCATCTCTCCAGTCTTTATTTTTTGAATTTTATATTTAATTTTCTGTCTGTCTGTCTGTCTGTCTGTCTGTCTGTCTGTCTGTCTTTCTGTGTGTG
>LOEQ01007521.1:0-24273 GCA_001685075.1 Bramus lutescens | reverse complement strand
GAGGGCCTTGGATTTCCCACAGGGCAGGGTTCCCTGCCCTCTCTCAAGCAGGGAGGGGGAGGGAGGAGGGTGAGTGAGGGAGCAGGAGGGAACTGGGAGGAGGGAAGGAAGTGTAAATGTTTGAATGGGAAAAACACACACAAAAAACTAAAACAAACAAACAAACAACCAACAAAAAAAGGACATGGAAATATAATCCAGGTAGTATGGTAATTTATAAAGTATAAATGGGAAAATAACACTTATTGGACTGTAGAACAAGATGTCAGCATAAGGAAGGCCTTGATTTTCTGCTATCTGGGCATCATAGGATATCACTTGACGACCTGGCGGAAGTAATGCTGGCTTCTAGCAGATGTAGGTGCTCTCCAATATGCAGTATTTTTCTTAAGTCATGTGTTCCATGCACTTCTGCCCACTCCCCTGTCTTCTCTCATCTGCCTAATCTTTAAGGAAGAAGGTAGTGTCTATTTAAAAAGAACATGGAGTACTACTCAGTGGTAAAAAACAATGACATCTTGATATTTGCATGTAAATGGATGGAACTAGAAAAAAACATCCTGAGTGAGGTAATCCAGACCCAGAAAGATGTGCATGGCATGTACTCAGTCAAAAGTGGATATTAGCTATAAAGCAAAGGATACTGAGCATATAGTCCACGAACCCAGAGAAGCTAAGTAACAAGAAGAACCTTAAAAGAAACATATATAGAACCACCTGAGAAGGGAAAATAGACAAGATCTCCTGAGAAAATTGGAAACATGGGTCTGGGGGGAGAAGGGAGGTCAGGGAGGTCATAAGCAAAGTAGAAGGGAAGAAGGAAGGGGAGAGGAGAACTTGAGGGAATGGGATAGTCTAGATGGGGAAGGGACAGAGACAAAGAGCAAGGAATGAGATATCTTGATTGAGGTAGCCATTATGGGGCTAGCAAGAAACCTGGCACTAGGAAATTTCCCAAGAATATGCAAGGATGACCCCAGTTAAGACCCTAAGCATTAGTGGAGAGGATGCCTGAACTAGTCTTGCCCTGTAGTCAGATTAATAACTATCTTAAATGTCACCATACAACCTTCATCCAGCAACTGATGGAAACAGAGGCAGAGAGCCATAGTGGAGCACTGGGCTTAGCTCCCAAAGTCCAGTTGAAGAGTGGGAGGATTGAGAATATGAGCAAAGAGGTCAGGACCATGATGGGGATATCCACTGAAACAGCTTACCTGAGCTAATGGGAGCTCACCAACTTCATCCAGACAGGGAAGGAACCAGTATAGATCCAAACTAGTCCCTCTGAATGTGAGTGACAGTTATATGTCTGGGGCAGACTACAGGGCCATTGGCAGTGGGACCAGGATTAATCCCTACTGCTTGTACTAGCTTTTTGGAACCCATTCTCTTTGGAGGGATACGTTCCTCAGCCTGCATATAACAGGGAGGGTCTTGGTCCTTCGTCAAAGCAATGTGCCTTACCCTGTCTGATGAGTGGATGGGGGTGGGAGGGAAGGTGGAGGGAATGGGAGTAGGAGAGGGAGTAAGAACTGGGATTGGTATGTAAAATGAAAAAAGATAGATTTTTTGTTTTTTAAACAAAATAAAAATAGAGAAAAAGAAAAAGAAGTACCCTCATCTTCACAAAAAGTTATATTTATGTTCAAGATTTTTATCCTTGACCTTGACAAATTCTTTTTCCCAGGGAGGAAGTGTTCCAAAAAGAAGTCACAGTGTTTCCTGAACACTAGGCTTGGCATTAGGAGGAAGGATAAATTTAGGATCAGCCACAGGTCGGTGCCTTACAGGCTTCTCAACTACAAGTTCTGCCTTTGTCATGTTAGCGCCAGTCCGTGGTCTTGAGACACCATGAACAGGCCAATAGAAGGAACTGTTCTCAACTGAAACAAAAAATTCCATTTTTGAGGATGTCAGGAAGATGAAGAAGATAGTTCTTGCAATGGAGAGCCAAGAGATTTCCCTGCCTTAACAACACACTCTTTAGTTTCAGAGGAACAACCCTTTCTATTTGCCACCTACAAAACCCATACTGCAACCCACCCTGTTTCTAGGATTACATTTGTGGTCTTTGAATACACTGCGCATGTTCTCATATCCTTTACATGGACTCCACTCATTGTCATCCATGTATAACTTCAAAGCTTGTAGCATTTTACACATGATAAAGATAACATTCAGCATTCTGACAGAGTTTTACCATTGTATTTGAGGCATAAAGTGAAATGGTAGCTTAATATAATGTAAAATTTAGTTCAAAGGTTGTTAAAACCCCCAATATCTTCATTGTTTATGAATAGCTTGGTCTTTCAAAAATCCAGCTGTGTTCCCATAGAAACCTCACTGGCCCATATATGATGTCATCACCCAACAAAAGCTAGAATTCAACCACTCTATTAAAAATTGTTAATACAAGTAAACATTGAATCATCTAATTATTGGGTACAAATAACATTTTCCCAAGTACATTACTATAAGGACATTTTTAAAAATCCATTAAATATGATTAGTCTATAATTAAATACCAGAACAGGATGAGTATTCACTGAAATGATAAAAATGACTCTTTAAAAAATATAGAGAACAACTTCTGAGAATATAACTTAGTGAAAAATTATCTTAATGATGTTTTGAAAATCTAAGCACAATGCTTACTAAATAAATCTCAAGTACCCATGTTAGAAATGGAGGGATTTTGTATGCCCATAATATTCAAAGGGTAGAATTGGGAAAACACGGTATAAAGCAACTTTTGATTTTTCTCTCCAACTCTCTCTCTACAGGTTATTAATTTTCTTTGATCTTTAACTGGCATTCAGGTCTCATAACTGAGATAATAAAAAAGTCATACTTTCATTTATCACCACCAATGACTCTTTTTGACAATCTGGTTTACAGTAATAATAGATAACTTTAGGCTTTGATACAGGTTAAAGCTTTTGTGTTTCCTCATAGGACACCTGAAGACAGGAGTGGGCAGCCCAACATGGCAGAACTTTAACAATGTTTTCTATAGTCAGCACTATCTTCTCAAACTATTATTCTTGCTCATAAGAATATAGGATATAGGGAGGGAAAATAGTAAGAAGACAAACTGGGATCTCATTTGACTGACATTGATTAGTCCTAATTGTCTGGACCATTACCAGGGGTCAATGCTAATCTTGTTGTCCTTCCATGGGCACACGGGGTACTCTTCATCATACAGATGCAAGTTCTCCAGCTAATTGCTTGTCCCTACATCACCCAGGACATCTGGACATACTTCTGATTTCTTTATACTAACACTCCAGCCCCCCAGAAAGAGTTAAGTAAATCCCTGTCTTGGGTCTGAAAATATGGCTCCAGTTAGTAGCATAGAGTACCAGAGTTCCATTCCCAGTACCCATGCAGACAGCCACAACTGTCTACTAACACTAGCTTAGTGGATCTAATACTTTCTTGTGACTTTATAGGTACTCAAGTATTACCTTTACAGATATGCATGCATGCTCACGTGTGTGCATGCATACACATCACAAATACATGCTAAATTGTAAATATGAAAAGAAAGCTCTAGCCTTGTTTCCCATTTTCATGTCCATATGCAGTCTGCACAGGTCCCAGTGCCTTTGAGTCACCATGATGGGAGTGCATCCCTCTTGCTGTCCTCCCTCACAGCCACATATTTTTACCTATTGATGCCTCAGACACTGGATATAATGGGACCCAGGGATGTACATCAAGCTCCATTATGGCTCACTGAAGACTCTTACTAATCATGAAAATTAGGGGGATCTGAAGCGTAACAGTATTCAGGAAAGTGTTCTCGCTGCTGTTTAGTGTTCTATAACCAACTCACTTCTACCATATCCAACTCCTGATAAAAGAATGTGTAACATGAGGGGGCCTGTGCCATTCTGTAACATGAAGGCCGGTTTGTTGGGATTTCTGTCCTGCCCAGTATCCCACAGCCAGCAATCCCTAAAGGAAATCACACAGAGATCTCCATAAGTTGTAAAACTGATTGGCCCATTAGCTCAGGCTACTTATTAGCTCTTGTAGCTTATATTAACCCATTATTCTTATCTATGTTAGCCACATGACTCGGTACCTTTCTCAGTGGGGTAGCTCACATCTTGCCTCTTCAGTGATCTGAGCAGAACTGCTGAGGGAGCTTCCTGCTTCCCAGAATACTCCTGTTCTCATCATCCCACCTCTACTTCCTGTCTGATTGACCCACCTATACTTCCTGCCTGGCCAATTAGCATTTATCTAAAACATGATTGACAAAATACAGACAATTCTCCCATACCACGTCCCCCCTCCTTTTTTTAAACAAAGGAAAATACACATAGTCCATTTGGGGGGAATGTGGGCATAGTATTCCAGGCAAATCTCTGTGAGTTCAAGGCCAGGCTGGTCTACAGAGCAAGTTCCAGGAAGGCTCCAAAGCTACAGAGAAACCCTGTCTCAAAAAGCTAATAAATAAATGGAATATTTTTATAAGAATAGAAATCTCTCTGACAAACTTTCCTCTTAGGGAGTAGAATCCAAAGCAAATATTTGCTATCTGATGGCTTATAAAGGAGAAATTTCAAATTCTGAAGTGATTAAACAATAAAATTGAGACACAGAAGAAGATTAAATAAAGGAAAAAATTTTAAGAACTTCTGGGGCCCTGCATTAGTTAGGATCCTTTGACAACCCATGTAGAATAGCCTATAGCAATCTAACATAGCTTTTATACAGCCTAGGCATGTCTAGCATCACTTTTATACAGCACCCTTACCAATTACCACTTTTCCATATGATGGAGACTTTTCTGCCAGGGAGACTAAGCATTGCCTCCAAAACAACCTCTTGAAATGTGCCCAGTTATTTTGTGTTCTTACTTCAGGGACAAAGGACAATGTTAACATTAAGTCTAATTAATTACATGCTGATATTACTTTCAATTAACATGGTGACTCTTCTCTCATTCAGTAGTGAGCACTTTGAAAGTCTCACAAACAGATTGTGTAAAAATGTTTTGTTGGCTTGCCAAACAAATAGAAACTGTAACCTTCCTACGTAACACAGATGCAGCAAACTTTTTCTTTTGGGCCATCAACCAGCTCCCAAATCACAGAGACATATTAGTTATGAATGCTCGGCCTTGCTTAGGCTCATTTTTGGCTAGCTTTTCTCTCATAAATTAACTTGTTTCTCTTCATCTACCTTTTGCCTGGGACTTTTCAACCTTTCTTCCTTCTGTATATCTAATTTTCACTGCTCTTGTGTTTGTCTGTCTGTCAGCTGCCTAATTTCTGGCCCAGGGCACATGTCTCTCTTTCTCTCTAACTTTCCTCTCCTTATTCTCCTTCTTGTTCTCCCTTTCTTCTCTCATTCCCAGGTTTCTCTTCCTACTTATTCTCTCTGCCCGCCAGCCCTGCCTATCTCTCTCTTGCCTAACTATTTGATGTTCAGCTTTTTATTAGACCAGTCAGGTGCCGTAGGCAGGCAAAGTGAAACAGATGCAAAACATTTTTACATAATTAAACACACATCCTTACATCATTAAGCAAACGCAGCACAAACAAATGTAACACATCTTTACACAGCTAAAGTAATAGTCCACAGCACAGAGACGACTTTCCTGTTTTCTACCAAGAAGAGCTGCACATGCATAGAAATAAGACTTTGGCAGAAAAAAAGCATTCAATATTGCTTGTATGAATCAAATTCTCTCAAATCATATGACTACTTGCAAATTATTAAAATGAAAACAATGCATTCCCCAATAGAAAGAAAATTTAAATAGGTTCCAATGAGTTGTTGAATTGATATTCTTTTACTAAATAAATGCAGATGACAACATTTATATAGGAAAAGCATATCAGTATTACATAACATAAAAAGCCGTACAGACACTGAAGCTTCTCTGTGTCATTATCAAAGTGAGATCTGGGGAAGAACATACAATACCAAATATTCCATCTGTAATTCACATGAGTTCATGGTTCATAGTCTATGAATTCTAAGAATTACTCAGGGTCAGCAGGGAGACTCAGTAGGTACAGGTGCCTTCCATCAAGAGAAAGGACCTTGTTCAGTTCTCAGGGATCCGCATGATGGAAGAAGAGAGATGACCCTTGCAAATTGTTCTCTGACCCCCCAAACCCATGCCATGGCAGCATTTTTAAAAATGAAAATGCACAATGGCTTGGACCTACCAGAACAATATTTCATTTGTGTGTGTATGTGTGCATGCTTATATGTACTCTGAGGGTCAAATCTTTGCATATGATGAGATGCACCCACAAGATATCTTTAATTTTCATTTTAACAAATAGGAACTAAGACGTCTTAGCAGAGTTGTTGGAGATCTAATTAGCTTTATGCACAGATCCACAAATTCATAATAGGCTATCAACCCCTAATCAACTCCATTGGAGTCAATTTCAGTCAGACAGTATCTGGAAAAAAGATTTAACAGATGAATGAATTGAGCATAGTCTCTAGGGACAACATCAATAACTCAGAAGTTACTCTATAAAGGAGTTATACACTATCACTTATTTTGGTGGTACTGAATACTTATTTTGACAAGGCAATTCATTCAGTTTTACAAGGCATTCTTGTAGGCTCAGACTACAGATATCTGTACTACTTAATTAGAATCTCTTTTTCTTCTCTTGCTGTCAAATGAGGCAAAGATTTGAAGCATTTATCATAAAACTTTTCTCTGACATTTATCTTTTCTGTGGTCAGTTATTCAAAATGTTAGATCTTTAAATATTTTTGGCAAACACTTGTCAAGAGTTGGTTGAAACCCACAGCTAGTCTCTGGTTCTTCATGCATCACATGGATAGTCTTTCACTGCAGTAGGTTGCTACTCAATCAGGGACTTTGGTCCTTAAACTTCAATGATATAATGACAGTTGCCACTCAAAGGACACAGACAACAGCATAGAGAAATTGCATTGGAACTCAAGCCAAAGACTACTGCCCCAAAGGCTTTCTGGACGAGTGTGGTATTAGATAAATGGTCTACCGGGCATATAAAGTCTTGATTCTTGCTATCTCTTCAGTTTCTTTTCATTTAGTTACATCGCTTATAAGCACATCTAAACTGTATTGTTGCATGTCAATTTCATACTCTACCCACTCTATTGTAACCCATTCACGATCTTCTTCAGCTCTAATAGCTATCTTCATTTTTGTATATATTTATATCCATACACACATACATGGGGTGTGTGCAGATGTACATATATACACATATATGTAGAGATTATAAAAACTAAATTTTGCCTGGAACATTTCAGAATAAGCAATGTTTGCTTTTGCCCACTAGATTCTGAGTTTAATACCTGAAGCTGGAATTGTAAGCATTTGTGGGGCACCTGAAATGGGTGCTGGGAATTGAACTCAGGTCCTTTGCAAGTAAAGTTTATGTTCTTAACTCTTGAGCAATGTCTCCAGCTTATAGCTGTCTTCATTTTAATTTCTGTCTGACAACCCAGAAAATGGATTAACTGTTTAGAAATTGGAAAAAAATAAGTTTTATAGAGAGCTGTATATTACTATTGTATATTGTATATGTTACTATTATTGTAAATATATACATGTTAAATATATCTTAGCAGCAGTGGTTTACTCCTAAAATTGTTTTTATTTTTGATATTAGGAAATTTACATTCCCATGACAGTACCATATGATGAAGTTATGCAGATTTTTGTGTATGTGTCTTAGACTGGGCATTGTGCATGCTATGTAAGTGTTATGCTACTTAGATATATCATAAGTCCAAATGTATAACTTTTAGGAAAGCAATTTGGAGATTATTTCACATATAAAACTACAATAGTATACTAATTCACCTTAAAAATCTCTGATAATATCATGCCTATAACAAATTAATTTTAAGTGTCATAATTACATTTAGTGTAATTTATATAGTAGGTAATTATTGTGGGTAGTTTGCATTGGTGTGCTGCTCTGAAAGGATTTTACTGCCCTGATAGGATTTGCAGACACACAGCACTCCTGTTTCCTGCCCCAACAGTTAGGCCTGTTAAGGCATGTAGCTCACCTGTCAGAAACAGTGCGTTTGTCCAACAACACTGTTATTTTATAAGCAGAGGGAATGTAGCAAAGATGGGTTGTCAGCCTAGTGAAGAGGCAGAATCTTAAGTGGACCATACTTAGGAGTGACTCCTTGCTGCTCCCCCTCTTCACTTCAGGGAAGGTTACGAGCTTGCCTCTAAAGCCTTTTGTTAATATCTCAGCAACACAATGATTTCCAGAAAAATTCCTTTCAGCTAAATGCAGTAGATCAGATAGCCTTCAAAGGTGAGTCAGATTCAGTATTAACTGTTCTATGTGAACTTCCACATACCAAAGATACATCTTGGAAGTGCATGGCATGTGCCTAGACCATTCCTGGGAGGGAATTCTAGTCACTAATGAAGTTCTGACAATCCACGTGGGTTAGCACCTTAGGGCATCAGTGTCTTTGCTCATAAAATTCAAAGTCTGCTTCATGTGGATTCTGAGCCTCTTGGATATCCTGACCCTCAAAGAGGTTCTCTGTTGGCCAAGGAGACAGAGCAGAATGGATAGGGCAGGGACAGAAGAGGACAAGGAACAGTTTCCCTTGGAATATTTCAGAGTAAGAAAAGTCCTATTTGGTTTTGCCTGCTAGATTTCTAAGTTTGCCTTTGAACAAACAAAGGATTCATCAATATATACACAGTAAAATATACCTGAGGATTTTTCTAGCTCCATCTTTCTTCAAAGTTATGTTTTGTTTCAGAAATCTCTTTACTATTATAAACTGTCAAATAATTGAAGGAAGCCAAATGCTCCTCACATAACATATTCTTAAAAACTTGTAACTTATTGACTTGCATGAAGACATATAGATATTTCACTAATTTTTTGTTTAATATTGACAATAACCCTGTAATGTTTACTCTATTACTATAGTTAAATAAATATAGGAAGTGGAATGTGAATGTACACTGACTTGCTTTTAACTCTTACCTGAAATGTTGAATCCTTCCTGTCTAAGGACTACTTATTCAAGGCAGTATATTAGTATACACACACACACACAGACACACACGTGTGTGTGTATCTGTGTGTGTGTGTGCATGTGGAGATTAGAGATCAATGATGGTTGTCTTCCACTTTATCTTTTCCATCTTATTTTTTTGAGACAGAATCTCTCACTCAACCTAAAGCTCATGGATTTGGCTAGACTGGCTGACTAACAAGCTCTATGAATACACTTGTTTGTCCCCTTCCTCCCAGCACTGTGGTTACGGGTGATCTGCTGCATCTGGCTTTTGTGTGGAAGCTGGACTTCATAATTTGGGTCCCTATGCTTGCATAGCAAGCTTTCCACTGACTTAATCATCTCACCAGCACCATCTCCCCTCCCCAGAATGAAGTTCTGTGTTTTTTTTTCAATCAGGTCTATTGTTCTGGAGACTGCAAGACTGAAAAGCCTTTGTACCTTTTACTTAACAATTTACACAAATTTTCCTACTAAGACCCTAGAAATAAAATAAAATAAAAAAGTAATAATGTGAGAAGACAACTCACAGACTAGGAGGAAGTATTTTGAAAAGATACATTTGTTAAAGAGCTATTATAGTAAATAATGCAAAATGTCATTTAATACTTGACTGTACAAACAAAAGCAACGTAATTAAAACATGGACCCAAAGTCTTGTCAGAGACAGACTCTTTAGTTAGCAAACAAGCATATAGATGTTTTGTATCATATGTCACCAGGAAAAGGAAATTTAGCCCAAGGAAAAGACTCACTCCCCTTCTTCTAGAGTGTCCAGGTGCCCACTGAGAACACTGACAGGAAAGGCTGTACAGGCTGTTGGGAGCAGCAGCAGGGCTCAGGTGTTCCTGTGGAGTGAGAGCCAATATATATGCTGTGAATGGCTGTGCGTCAGTTTCTTAGAAAACTAAACACATTCTTGCCTTCCAATCCTTGGTATTTATCCCAGAGGAGTCTGACACAGAGCCATGCAAAACCTGCCCATGTAGAGTATTATTATTCACAATTTTAAAAAATCTGAACACAAAGCAAGATGTCCTTCAGATGTGAATGAATAATTGAATTGTATTTCCAAACAAGAGAATATTATTCATTATAAAAATAAATGATCTGTCAAGACTTGGAGTGACATGGGGAAACTTGTATGCACATTGCTGAGTGATAGAAAATCCTGCATAGTGATGGGTGTCTACGGTATGACATTCTGGCAAAGTCAGAGCTGTGGAGAAAGTGGAAAACTCAATGTGTACCAGGGCATAATTCATAGACAAAGTGCAGCCATGATTATCTTCATTGTAGTAATTGTTGACCAAGGTTTTTGTCCTATCCAGTCCCTCTATATTAGCCACATTATCTGCAGCTGTTTAGTCCCAAATGAACACATGAAGGTCTACATTTAGTTTAAAACTGGTTGGCCTAGTAGCTCAAGCTTCTTATAAACTCTTTTAGATTATACCAGTCCAAAATTCTTGTTTTTGTTAGCCATGTGGCTTGGTACCTTTTTCAACAAGGCAGTCACATCTTGTTTGCTCTGTGTCTGGGTCATGACTGCAGACTGCAGAATCCTCTTCCAAGAATTCTCCTGTTCTCATTGTCCCACCTCTACTTCCTGCCTGGTCTTCCCACCTATACTTCCTGCCTGGCTATTGGCGAATCAGCATTTTATTAAAAATAATACAAGTGACAGGATAAAAGACCATTGTCCCACAGCAAGTAATGCCACATGCTTCTTTCAGCTTGATTTTATATCCCATTCTTAGTTAGAGTTCTTTGTATGTGTCAGTCTTGAGTTTCATTAAAAGCTGTTTACACATCTATGAAAACAATCATATATTTTCTTTTTTCACTGACATGATAAGTTACATTATCATTGGAACACTGATTTTGAATTTTTACATTACACCCATCATTGGACAGGATATATTATCCTTGTTGAAATATATCAGATTTTATTTCCTTCTATTTATTGATATTTTGAATCTGTATTCGTGAGAGAACTGGATAAGGAATTTTGTTTCCTACAGTGGCTTTTCTGTCTGGGATTCCATAAAGCAAAGCAGGCAGAGTTCCTTGTTCTCATGTGTTCTTGGAGTATCACCATGGAACTAGTGCGCTCTCCTACACACCAGGGAGAATTCACTCAGAGAGCCGTCTAAGGCTGCAGTTTTCTTTTCTGGAAGATCATTTCTTTACTAGCAGTGAACAGTTTATGTTATCTGTTGAATGACTTTTACCAGCTTGTGTCTTTATTAGTTTGTGGAGACACTGTAACAAATGCCATAGCTCAGTGGCTTAAACAGCAGAAATCAATTTCTTCCCAATTTAAAGTCCCCACGTCTAAGATCAAGATGTCATTTAGGCAATTTCTTTCTGAAATCTTTCTCCTTGTCTTTTACATATTTATCTTCATTTCCTTCTTAGATGGCCATCCTTCAGGTTTGTTTGTTTGTTTTTTTATTTGGGGTGTGTGTGTGTGTGTGTCCCAGTATTCTTTCCCTATAAGCACATCAGGTATATTGAATGAACATACACTCACATGGATTGATGTTATTTCTGGACCTCTGTCTAACTATGGGGATGAGGACTTCAGTATATGAATTTGAAAGAAGCAGAGCTTAACCCATAACAATGTCACCCAGGGAATCATTCACTTCTAGGTTGTCTGATTTATATGTTATTTATATATATATATATATGATCCCTTATTAATACTTATATCTATAGTGTCTATAGATGTATCTGTATATTCAATTAATTATTGTCAATTAAAATTACACTGTGCCATGGAACATTAGACATGATTCTTACTCTCTCTTATTTATTCCCATTACCACAAGGGCATATTGCCTTCCTTCCTTGCTTCATTTCAAGGTTTTGATAACTATTTTTATCTGTGTCTTGAAAATTTTGGGCTTTCATATAAGGAAGATAATATAGTATGCTCCTTTCTATGCCTAGCTTACTTCACTAATGTCTTTTGCTTCAATTTGTGATTCTGCTAAAGACCAAATTTCACTGTGGTGACTAACATCCCATCATATGTGCCCACAATATCTTCTTTATCTATTCATACACTGATGGGTACTAAAGTGGGTTCTCTATCTCAAGTCTTAAAGATGGTGTTGAATTAGGCATGTGAGTGCAGATGTCCCTTTGACATACTGATTTAAAGGCCTCTCGGTGTCACCTGCTGGTAAGGAGGCTGGGTCAATGGAAGAGCTAGTTTTACTCTGTGGAGGAAATCTATAATGCTTTCCACAGTGTCTACAATAAAGTATATTCCCAGTGAGTGTAAAGAGCTCTCCTTTTTTTGCACTGCTATTGGATTTATCATTTGTATTATGTTTGGACAATATCTACTTGGAATGAAATGAAATCTTACAGTTTTGATCCATGTTTGCCTGAATTTTAATATTTTCCTACATAGTTGTTAGTCATTTGTATATTCCCTTTTGATAAATATGTATATGGTTACTCGCTGTATTGTTTTAGATGTTATTTTCTTTTTGACAAAGGCATCAATAGCATTCAATAAACGACATACATTGGAGAAAGGGCCTTTTTTTTCCTGTTGAGATGTCTCAGTTCTTTATAGGTTCTGAAAATTAAATGCCACCTAGATGGGCAGTTAGAAATGATCACTCCCATTATTTAGGCTGTGTCTTTAGTCTCTGTTTTATTTCCTTTGATGGAAAGGTGCTTTTGAGTTTGATATAAGCCCATTTTCTCATTCTGCCTTGGTTTGCTGTGGCTTTGGAGACATATGCAAAGCCTTTCCTAGATGAATTTCCTCAGGGATTTCTTATGTATTTTGCCATGGTTCTGTAGTTTCATATGTTACATTTAAGTTTTTGTTCTATTTTGAATTGAATTTTGTGAATGATGAGAGATGCTATTATAATTTCTTTCTTATCTGTTTGAATAGCAGGTTTGTTGAAGAAATCTCTCTCTCTAGGCTGTTATTGGATGCTGTTGAAGCCTTTGTAAAAACAACCAGATTATTGTAATATGTGGATTTATTCAGAAACCTACTCTGTTTCATCAGGCTATGTGTTTGTTTTAATGTCAGTATTTTGTTGCTGTATTGATCTTGCTGCATTTCTTATATCTTCATGATTCAATTTTGGTAGGCTTTATGTGTCTGCAAGTGTATATACTTCTAGGTTTTCAAATTCTAATTCAAGTATAGTTTATTGTAGTTCCATATGGTCATTGTATTTCTATTGGGGTCAGTTGTATTATTTCTATTTTCATACTTGATTTGATTTACTTGATCTCTCTGTTTTCTCAGTTATATAGCTAAAACAAGTTTGTCAATTTTGCTTATCCTTTAAAAAACTGGTAATTTTATTGCTATATACACATGGATAACAGTGATGCTTGGGTCTTTGATTATTTTTTTGAGTGTGGTTTTTACATAATCCCTCCTCCAGGCACTAACTATAAACTTCCCTCAGGATTGTGTTTGCTGTTTCTCATAGTTTTCTACTAAGCTGTGTTATCATTTTCATTTGTGGCGAGAAGCTTCCAGTTTTTCATTGCAATTTCTTCATGGACCCACAAGTCATTAATGAAAATTAAGCTTAAAGGTAACATTGTTTTGATTTTTCAAGTTCTTATTGATTTTTATCTTTATTCTAACTTAGTTAGAAAAGATATATCCTATCATTTTAGTCTTTGTTAACTGTTAAAACTAACTTTTCATTGTTTTAATCTCTCCTTAAAATCCATTTAACTAGTCATATCATTTAATATAAAACTATAAATACTTTACACTCAAGGTCGTTATTAATAAGAAATGATCTGATATTCTATAATTTGTTTGCTCCTTAAAGTATTTGATTTTGTGTGTGTGTGTGTGTGTGTGTGTGTGTGTGTATACACACACATGAACGTAAGACTGTACTACCCACAGAGTCCAGAAGAGGGTTTCAGATCCTCTGGAACTGGAGTTGCAGGCTGTAAGCTGCCCGACATGGATGCTTAGAACTGAACATTAAGAAAGACTATATACATATATATGTACATATATATGTACACGCACACACACACATATACACACACATGCATACATGCAGCAGAATGGGCTAGAGGGATGTTTCAACCGTTATATCCTTTCTTACTTTCTATTTAGCTATGTGGCTCAATGGATTTCTGCACAGTGCATAGCTGAGATTCGGTTCTTTCTCACTCTCTTTTCATCTCTGTTCCATTGTTGACTTTCATGCCTTTGTATGTTTTTATGATGTCACTTGCCATCAATCTTTTGCTTCTAGACATTGCCCGCCTTCAGCATATCTCTAGACCTTATCAAGGGATGATTTCCTTAGAGTCTGTGTTCTTGTGAAACCAAGGGACAGGCTTCTTAGTGTATGATTTGGCTTGTATTTTTTTCTTTTTGACTTTGCTGTTCTATTCTCCCCTAGCCTTTTAGGCTTCTAAGAGAAGTCTGTTGCCAGCCTAACTGTGATTCCTTTCCTTTGTTTAAAGAATTTTCTCTGTCTTATATTGGTGACAATTTAACATAATGTATCTCAAAGAAAATCTTTAATGTTTAACTATGATAATTCAAATTTCCTTGGACATCTTTCCCAAGACTTAGAACACTTTCATCAGTTACTTAATTGGATAGAGCTTCCATGACTTCACTCATGTCTTTCCTTTTGTGAAAAGAAGGGCTGCTTCGTCAATTGTGTTCTATGGGTTTAAAAGGGTTTCTTTACTCTTCAATTCTTTTATTTCTTTTTGCAGTATGACTAAGTTATTTCAAAGGAGATTTGTCTCCAGTCATAGAACCCTCCTTTGTGCCCTTTCTGCTGTTGAAACCGCAAAAAGTTTCACTTACTAAATTGCCTTTTTAACTGGTTTCTTTTAATAATCTCCATTTCTTTGCTGAATTTTTCAGTGATACCACGCAACTCTGAATTTCTTATTTCTCATTAAGTTTTCTAAAAATCACTCTTTCTGTTATTTGCTGGGTAGTTTGTGAATTTACTTTACCTTGAGGTGCATTGCTTGGGAGTTAGTGTGTTTCCTTGGGGGTATCATGTTTCCTTTAAAATGTTCCTTGTACCCTTGTACTGTGTTTGTGCATGTGATGGGTGTGTTGTCACTGTGGATGCTGCAGGGCGTCTACACATCATTTGTGTGTGCGGTGGGTCTGTTGCCACTGTGGATGTTACAGGGCACCTACACTGTAGTTATGTATCTGATAAGTTGGTTGCCACTTGAATTTTACAGGGTGTCTAGATTGTATTTGTATATCTTGTGAACAGGTTGCCACTATGAACATCATATCACAGGGTGTCAAGATTGTATTTGTATATCTTGTGAACAGGTTGTCACTATGAATATCATATCACAGGGTGTCTGCATTGTATTTGTATATCTTGTGAACAGGTTGCCACTATGCATATCATATCACAGGGTGTCTACGCTGTATTTGTGTAGCTCCTAGGTCAGTTGCCACTATTAATTTTACAGGGCATCTAAACCATACTTGTGTAGTGGGTGGGTCAGTTTCTACTGTGAGTTTTACAGGATGTCTACACTATATTTGTGTAGACGGTGGGTGGGTTGCTGCTATGAATTTTAAGGGTGTCTAAACTGTATTTGTACAGTGGGTGGGCCAGATGCCACCATAAATTTTACAGGGTGTTTTTCATCATAAAAGGTTTTCTACTAGCAGTGTGTTAGTTAGTTGTATTTCGCACATTGATTCCAGGTGGACACTTTAGCATAGTGATTTATGTAGCCGTTTTAGCTATGATCAACACTAGCCTTGTTGCAGTGATCTAGGTAGCAGGGCCTGGGAGATTGTATTTAAACGGGGTTGATATGATTCTCCTCTATCTAAGTGTGTTTCACTGAAAGATGGAAATGACAGTATTTCTAGCTCAACATCCCAAGCAGAAGCTAGAATTCATGACATTTTTGATAAGCAAGACTCATTTCTTTTTATTGATTTTTATTGAGCTCTACATATTTCTCTGCTCCCCGCCCTGCCTCTCCCCTTCTCTTCCACCCTCTCACAAGGTCTTCATGCTTCCAATTTACTCAAGAGAGCTTGTCATTTTCTACTCTCTTTCATCTCTATAAGTCCTCAATACATCTTTGCTAAAAGTTACGAGTATTCAAATTCTAGCCCTCATAAAACTGAGTCATTTATTATGTTTATTATGTTTTGATTTATATCAAGAAACAATGCTAACATGCCTCCCAAACAAACATTGTAACGAATTGTTAAATATTCTTTTTCATATCATCCTGTCTCTCTAGAAAGGTAAAATCCAGATAAATTGAGCACTCTCTTCTCCCACTTCCAATATGTTAGAGATCAGCAATATAGACATTTACTCATGACTGGAGCGATGAGACTTGTTCATTGTTATTAATGAAGAAACAAAGCAGAGCAAGACTGGACAGTGGCAACCTTGTCCTCTAAGGCACATAAAACTATGTGATGTGGTGGTGCGTGATTGGTTATTCAGGATTGGTGCAGTTCACACTGTTTTATCAGATACAGTTGAGCTGAGACCATGCATGGATCAAGCTATGCTGAGCAGTGACATTCATTCAATTTCAGAAAGCACCCCACAAATTATTTCTAACCTGACACTTTCCCCCTCCAGGCCTGGATTATTGCCATGAGCCCTGGTTACAAATCACAGATACTGAATGATGGGTACAATGGACATTTAGTTTGTTGACACCATTATTTCATGCACGGATTTTATTTATTTATTTTTTGTAGCTTGCTGTGACATGTTAGAACCCATCTGTCTGCTCAGTAATGAGCAAAATGACAAGCGTAATATAGGAAACATTGCTCAGATATCCAAGATTGTTTACTACCATTTGGTTTTACTAATATGTTGGCATTTACAGCTGATAAATAAATGAAAGATGATGAGGACCCTGAAATTGACATGATCTTTATGAGAAGCATAACATGAAAGCAATATTTTTAAATGGACATTTGTTTGCTTTACATTTGTTAGGCATTTTATAATTAGTTCACTTTCATCTCTCCAAAAGGCTCCAATGCTCTGGAACAAATTAGCTGTCATATTTTATATTAGTGGGAAATAAAATATCTGCCTCTCTTTTTGGAGCTGGAAAATGTTTTACAGTAAGATGTTGTTATGTATTTTTGTTGTTGTTTGACCAAATAATATTTTTTTAATCAAAAAAATGTGCCTGCTTTTCAGTGGTTAGTTTTTATTGGTAGGTACTGAGAGGTAGCAGTATATAATAGAAGTAGAGTTATATAAACTTTATGTTTTTAATTATCCCTCTTGGGATGCAGAACATTTTACTTCATGAGACTGCCTATTACTTCCATACATTGTTGCATGTGTATTTAAAGATTTATTTATGATTAAGCTAAGTGAATGTATTTGAGAATTTAACAAAACACCTAAAACATGGAGGTTACCCACTAAACATATTTTATGCTCATTCGCCCCATATATTCTTTTTTCTCCACAGTTTTCACAAAATATCTTGAAAACAAAAGATTGAACATGAAATATGTGCTCAATAAATGCATATTAAGTTAATAAAACCAATAGCTGACTGTTAGGCCCTCCACTAATGACAGAACTTGGACTTGAGTTTCTCTTTCAGCCTTGTACCTTTATAAAGACTTCCTCATTCTGACTACAAAGTACATATCAACTAAAATATTATACAGGCAATTAAATACTCCCATCATTTCTGTGATTAATATTCCTTTGTTTTAAAAAGAAAAATTCCAGCTTTTCTCATTTCTGAGCAAATAACACAACTGTAAAGGCTGTTGCCAAGCAACCTGAATTCACAGCTCAGATGGACTGAATGTTTGCATTCATATGTAGATAAAATTGACCCACTCCTTTTCATAAAATGTATCTATGAGGTCTGAGATGGCTCTCTTAAGATGTCAGGGTGCGGGCCGTGGCATTACTGCTCTGTAAGGGTGTGCTGAGACATAGCTACTGTGTATGCCTCTGCCACTGAATTTGGTGGGTCACATCTAAAGTATCTGGTTTAGCATCCGCTCGTCTAATAAGCTTCTTTGGAGGCATGTGTTGTCACCCACTTATCATCTAGCAGAGGGCCCTGCTGATACCCAGTACTCCACAGATATTTGATGGTTCCACAGTTTCTACATAAATATTTTCTTACTGAACCTTAAAAAGAAGAAATAATGAAACAGTTAGATTAAGTTACAGTAAACCCAAACAGTAGTGTTCCCTCTGAAAGTGTTTAGAATTACAGCATTTTAGAATTCGAGGAAAGTTTAGAGCCCACTTAGTTCAGAGGTTTTCTGCTCTGCTTATCATTTGAACCACTTGGGATCCTATAAATGCAACTTCTCTTGAGTGAGGTTTTGAACAAAGCTCTTAAAAGTACTCCTGCTGATTCAATTGTAAACATAGGGTGATGCCTATGTAGTCTAAATCTCTCTATCTCTCTCTTTCTCCCTCATCTCTGAGAAGATAACCCCAATGTGATGAGAACAGCAAGTTTATGGGACAAGAATCAGCTCAGGAGTCACCTGCCAATCACTGATACTTGACCTCAATGTTCCTTCCATGTGGCTGTCTGGGGAGCCCGCCTCCACGATTGGGGAAGCTACACTTTTCTATCTGAGGAGGGTTAGGGAAAAGTGCACTCACAAACTCTCTTGGTGGTTTCCGACTTTATCCTCTCTCTTTCTATACTCTCTGTTTCTTTTCTCATGTTGTTTTACAGCATTTCTACCTGAACAGAATCTTCCAGGCAGTACAAGAATCAAAACAGTTGCATTCCATTTCGCAAGTGAAAGACTATAGGTAAAAACATGTTTTCATCTCCCTCACATGATTGACCATTTTACGTATTACAGGTGAAAAATAAATCATGCATTCATACCCAAGAAACTTGTTATAGATTAACCATGTGGGCAAGCAAGGTTTTCTTCTCAGGTCTTTTACTGGCAGGCTGCATTTTGCAGTTACAAAGAAAGGTCCAATTACTTTATTACTTACCTTGAAATGTAATCTTATAAGGAATCTTAAAGGAATCACAAACCTAAACTTTTATATATGAAAAATAATCAGTCAGCTCTACTTTAAATCTTTAGGGTACATATTTATTCATTAATAGTTTTTTTTAATGTCAGGAGATTTAGGGCAGAAAAAGCATAAGGAATTAATCATCACCTTTGGTCATCAACCGAAGCTAGCAAGGAGAATACTTCAGTCAAAAATAATTAGGCTGCTTTGTTCTTGTTCCCTGACCTTAAAAGTTCTGCATTCAACTATGTGCCTTCCTAAAACTTTATATTGTCTTTTTGGGTTCTTCACCTCAAAATTATTTATCAAAAACATCTCAGTCTAACTTTACTATTTTCAAAGCTTTGTTACAGCTGTGATGCACTTCAAGACCTGTGAACACATCTCCCGACATTAAGGTTAAAAGAATTTAAACTAGCTGAGTTATTGGAACTCAATTGTTAGTCATTAACTTGAGCTACAATCCATGCAGCTCCTTAGGTGAGACTCAGAGACCTTGACTGTGTGAATAATAATCTTGTATTTAGTTTTATTCATCAAAACTCTGCATAAGCTATCATTTCTATCGGATTAGACAACACAACTTGGGAAGGGGTCATCTTGACAATCCACAGGTAAAAATGCCCAGTAGAATGTGATGTTTCCAAGAGATAAACACACTATATTACAGGCAGTGGGAATCTCCCCATGTCCACTCCCACCAGGCAAGATATCCAAGAAACAGAGCAGTAGCAAACATTTAAAGGCACAGCAGAAGCAAAAGACATTCTGTGGTCTACAGTCCCAAGGCTGTGCCTAAATGAGATTAGCCCATCGGAGAATGCCCTTTGGGTGAGCTGACACCTGGAACTGCAATTGCAATTCCTCTGGCATGGCCACAGCACTTCCTTATAAGGAAGTATATGGTATAGACAGAAATATTTAACTGTGCAATGACCGCTGTGGTGGTTAAATGGGATGACATGCACAGTGAACTAGAACTGTGCTTAGGGGAAGACTGACAAAGACCATTTCTGCCCTTAGCCAAGCATTTTCTCTCAGTTGCATACTGTGGCAGTAGAGATTTAATTCACTGACATCCAGATTTTTCATCCCATGAATAAATAGGATCATGGGAGAATGGCTCCAGGTGCCTATGAGTGCCTGCTTGTCTTCAAAAGACCTGATATCGATTCCCACACTGGGTGGTTCATAATTTCCTGTAACTCCTGCTCTGGAGGAGTCTATGGCTGCAATAGACACGTGCCCTGAGAGCAAAGTGTCATCTGGCAGGAAAGACACTGGGACAGAATTTCCTCCCCTCATTCTGTAATTTTCTACTAGCAGTACCTTCAGCTAAGCCAAGGGGTGAGAATGCTTCTGTCAGAGGATTGCTACAGGTCAATCTGCTGGGGCAAAAAGCAAGGTGTACAGGTCTGGAGAAGGATCCGGGAAGGTGGAGAGTAAATATCCAGGCAGCCACCGCTTTGTGAGGGTTACTTCATACACAGGATGTCTTCACAACTTACGTTTGTTTGACACTACTTATGCTACTTTGACACTAATTGACTTAAACATAAATCGCCATAAATTACTGATAGTCTTCACAGTATAGACTTTCTTATGAGGTTTTATATGAACACCTGCTAACTCTGCTTCAAAATGAACCTTCCTTGGCAGTGGAAACTGAACTTGACTATGGGTAGAAGGACAGCAGTCACATTGGCCCATGGACCCTGTGTTGGAAGAGATTCAGGAGGGAAATCAAGCTGTGACATCTCCAAGCTAGGCATGTAAAATAGCCTAAACCCACTCTTGCTCAACAGCTGCTGCTTGCTTCTCCTGAGCCTTCTGTTCACCTCTTTGTTTTATAATTTATCCATCTAAGAAAAGCAAAGAACACCTGCTTCTCATTAGAAGATTGAGATGTTTGGAGGAAAAAAGGATTATTCTTATGCAACACAGATTCTATTTAAATGCAAAGGAGGGGGGCTTCCAATGATGCTGAACTTTATTGCACACAAAACATATAAGGTGCCTCACATTCGGCTTATGTTACGGAATTCTTCAGCATCACCTGGAGGCTCAAAGGTGAATTAGGCATACTCTGCCTTTGAGGAATATCCAGCCTGGTTGGAAGACTTAGAAAGAAAGTGTTTTTTAAATAGTATTGATATTTATTTAAAACATTCTTTCATGACTTCTCTTTCATCCATTTCAGTTTCTTTGCTTATAAAAACTTAAATATTTATGAAGTATAATTTATTAACACTCTTTCATCACTTCAAATGCACCACATTCCTGCAACTAGACTTATCTTGGCATATGTCTTACCTGGCATCCTTCTCTGAGTTCCCTGGGGTCTCTAACTGTTTAATAACTACATCTTGGTTCATCCCCAAATCTCATTTAATTCCCAAGTGGCTTGCAGCTTTGTTCTGAATAACTTATCCTAACTCAGTCTCTCACTTGTCTGTGTTAGATTTCTTGGTCCTGTCTCCAATTCATCACCCATATCCCCATTTCTACCCAACAAAGTAGATATTTTATTCAGCTGTTTTACAAAGCCTACTGAATAACTACAACTGGTAGACACACTGTTAATCTTCTCTCCTGATCCAATGCTGAAAAGTCTGGGTTTTTCAATAACTGGAATGTTAGATCCAACAATCAGAGAAGCCTCCGGCTAGCAGAACTGCTAAGGTGGAGTTGTGAAGTATCTGATAGTGACAATGTGGAGGAATGAAAGGGTACCAAGAATGGAATGTGATCTTGATGTAAAAAGGAAATAGCAACCAAAAGAATTGCTTGCACAGTGAATTAGAGATGGGTGCATTGTGCTTAGCTTCACCCTTGAGTAGGGTGAAGAGATCCTGACAGGATGTCATTATTGTGCCCTGCCATTTGTGCCGTTTATTGTGACACTGTGTGTATATGTGTGTGTGTGTGTGTGTGTGTGTGCGTGTGCATGTATGTGGAGGGACTGTTTCTCTCTCTCTCTTCTCTCTCTCTTCTCTCTCTCTTCTCTCTCTCTTCTCTCTCTCCTCTCTCTCTCTCTTTCTCTTCTCTCTCTCTCTCTCATGTGTGTGTGTAAAACTCAATTGCTTCCATTTCTGAGCTATAATATGCACTGCTTAGAAGCATGTATCAAACAGTCAGTAAGCAACAGAGCCCATTAAACCTTCATCCCAGTCCTCCATCAAATCTCAAGATTTCTCCAGCAGGCTGTTCTATTTTATAAGTTGTGGAAGGTTCATGAAAGGGAACCACGTGCCTAGGATCCTTGAGAACAGGAAATGAGACAATGACACATTTGAAAGTGCTTTCAATGTGCATAATTTATGAAAGGACATTTCTGAATGATAACACTCTGTCTATCTTCTAGAGTTCTTAAGTAGTTAGACATATGCGTTATTTTGCCTTTGCAAATATTTTCAATCATGTGCCAAAAAGCCAGTGACATAAAATTGTTAGGCTTTTCTCAGATTCTAGTCATTATTTCCCTCTGTGTATTACCTGAAAAAATTAGGTAGAGGGTTTATGATTTGAGTTTGTCTCTCAATATTCATGTGTTGTACTCATAATCTCCAATGCAATAGAGTTGAGAGAGGGGAGAACCTTAAAGAGGTACAGTATTGCCATTACTATGGGAATGAATGAGTTACTATGACAAAAAAATTGGAATAAAAATTATTTTATTCCCATACAATCCCATTTCTTACTCTTCTGCCTTCCCTATGGCATAATGTGGCAGGAAGGTGTGCATGAGATTCTTATAAGACCTTTGCTCTTGGATTTCTCAGCCTCCAGACCTGTGTGCCAACAATCATTTCTCTTTGTATACTGTAGCAGTAACAAATAGCTTGGTATGACAGAAAATTGATATTTGGAAGTGGGGCTGTTGCTGCAACAAACCCTTGACATGCAGTAAAAAAAGCCGTAGGATTAACCCAATAAAAACTAGATTGTCCTGAGTGGTACATTCAGGGCAACTGGGAACAGGGTTTAGAAGAAAAGACATTTGAGGAAAGACTGTGTCTTCTTAGGGATTCCTCAAGTGTTCATGATCCAAAGGGCATGTGGACATTAAAGCCATTATGATGAAGTCTTGGGCAGAGCTGAGGAGCAAGGTATTGGAAGTTAGAGGAAATACCCTCTTCATTATGTGGTGGCAAAGAACTTGGGATTGTTTCCATGTCCCAGAACTTTATGGATGGCAGAATATAGAGGTGATAAATTTGGACATGTGAAAGGAATCCCTTTCACAAATTATTGGAAGAACTACAAGATGTTGTTAAGTGCTGATAGTAAGATGACCAAGAGAAATGGTTTAAAGACAGAACTCATAATTAAAATTGGAGTAGAACAAAACTACTAGGAAGTTTTCAACTTGGCCATGTAAAGTGAGAAAAATTGTTTTCTGGAGCCTAAATCAAAGGTGCAGCCAAACAACTGTTTGGCGAAATGTTAAGTTTGGCTAGAAGGGAGCCAATGGCTTTTTATCAAGACGGGGGAGATAATCTTAAAGTAATTTCAGAGACAGAGATCAGCGCAAGTGAAATCCTTGAACACAGGGCTCAGGTCCATAGCATTAACGATCTTATACCACCTCAAATATCCACTTCTTGCATTCTAGTACAGTGTTCCTCAGGCATTCCAGTCTTGGAATTCCAGTGTAAATGATCCAAGATGAGGGATAACGACGGGGAGGGAAGGATAAACAATTGCTAGCCTCTATTCTAGCCTCATCTATTTTGCTAGCGTTTTGTCTCAATGCTCTAACATGTGAGAACAGACTATCTTCTCTTCTCTATTCACACACCCTTCAAAAATGATTTTGCAACATGAGAATCCTTTAGGTGTCACCATCTGAGAGACAGGAGCTGCTTAGTGCAGTGAAGAGAAAACTGTGAAGCCAAATCATTATACTTCACCTCTGGAGACTATTTAGTACTGTTATGTTTCACTTTTTTCTCTATGACCCATGAGTTCCAAACATTCTCACTCTTAGTCTTGGTAGATCATCAGACCATTAGTCAGATAATACAGAGAGACAGAAACCATTCCTAAGTTCAGATCTTTTTTTTTTTAAACTGATTTTTATTGAGCTATACATTTTTCTCTGCTCCCCTCACTGCCTCACCTCTAACCACTTCAACCCTCCCCCAAGGTCCCCATGCTCCCAACTTACTCAGGAGATCTTGTC
>LOEQ01007520.1:44235-61473 GCA_001685075.1 Bramus lutescens | reverse complement strand
CTTTCTTTCTTTCTTTCTTTCTTTCTTTCTTTCTTTCTTTCTTTCTTTCTTTCTTTCTCTTTCTTTCTTTTCTCTCTCTCTCTCTCTTTCTTTCTTTTTATTTTTGTTTTTTTGAGACAGGGTTTCTTTGTAGCTTTGGTACCTGTCTTGGAACCAGCTCTTGTAGACGAGGCTGGCCTTGAACTCACAGAGATCCGCCTGCCTCTGCCTCCTGAGTGCTGGGATTAAAGGTGTGCACCACCACTGCCTGGCTAGCTCTCTCACTTTCTATGTGGTTTATTTTACTTAATCTCTCCAGTTAAATTGTTTTTGCTACAAATGATAGAATTTTTTATGATCAAATAATATTTGAGAACATCAGGCCAATGTAGACATGGACAAGATAGCAAGACTCTGTCTCCTCTCCTGCAGCTCTCTAGTTTCTGGGTAGGTATCCAAAGGAAGTGAAGTCAGCATACTATAGACTGGCTTGCACTGACTTGCTATGGCGTTGAGCACAGTAGCTAAGATATGATGTCATTCTAGTTGCCTAGCAACATGGGAGTGGATGTATCAGTGATGTTTTTTCATTGTGATGAAAATCTGGCAACACACAGTTTAAGGGAGGAAGGGTTTATTCTGGGTCAAAGGGGCTCATTCAGTCATGGCAAGGACGACAGGACACCTGTCAGGGAAGCCATGGCAGGAGGGGCAGAAGGCCAAATGGGTCACACTGTATACCCAGTCAGGAAGAAGAGATCAATTAAAAAAGAGATAGTGCTCAGCCCTTTGTTCCTTTTTATTCCCGTCCAGGATTTGAATAACATATATGGAGGCTGCGAAATGAGTCTTGCTTGATGTTGAGAATACAGGTGGGTGTAACTGGTGATAAAGTAGCAAGCAGCCTTCCCAAGCATCATGCATTGCTTACTTTTGAAAACATGGTCACTTCCTCGGCTGAGCATCGAGGCTCTAAGAAGTTCTGGATCTCAGTGGGCATTGTACATTAAAAGCACCTATGTCCCGAGGTAGGATTTTAACACTGTTGTCTGTGCTGCATAACGTCAGCAGCCTCAGCCTCCCCTGCTGTCAGCAACCCCACGGTCCATACCATTTCTTAGGCCACTGCTGTGGGGCAGAAGAGCATGGGTGTGATATAGAGTCGGCACTCAACAACTGTTCATTACTATTATTAATAGGACTATTAGGAGATACTATGCTTTCTGTTTTCCCTCAGGTAGGCATTGCTTAGTTTTCTTTTTTGAGAATCTTTGTTCATCCTCTGTTTCTATTTTTGGAATGTCTGTTGAAATCAGACATATTTGGCAATCTGGTCTTTACATCCCACTTGCAAACACCAGAGGCTAAAAAATCAGTTAATGGTGAAAAAGCCCCCAGTTATGTTGCTGCTGCAGTGACTGCTATAAAGATTTATCTTCCTGGCCAGTTTTTGAGGATGAATCCAGGGGCTTTGTGCATCTGCAGTCTGTCTTGAGCTGGGTGGAGGAGGGCTGTGTAGTTGTCTTTGGTTCATCTTCCCTAGTCATCAACGATGTAATGAATTCTGTCCTTACCTGACTTCCGTCTCTTGCTCAGACACCTACCAATTTCATGTGGGATGGAAGGATCTTTCATTTCTTTCTCTTGCTGTGTTATCTTTTAAAAAGTAACTCTTCTCTTTCCAGTGTCTTAAAAGTTAGCTTATTACTTCTTGATGGTTCTTTTCTTGGTTTGTGTGTGTATATGGTGTGTGTGAGTGTAGGTGCATGTACACAAGGAAGCCAGAAGAAGTGTCTTGCTTTATCACTGTCTACTTTATCCTTTGAGGCAGGGTCTCTTACTGACCCTGGGTCTAGGACTCCAGCCTGTAGAGGGCAGCAGCCCTCCCTTCGCCACCCCTCCAGTACAGCTGGCTTTTTATTTCAGTGCTGGGGCTCACACTCAGGGCCTCAGGCTTTTCTGGCTACTGCCCTCACCACTGAGTTGTCTCCCTCTACCCCAGCCACTGTCCTTCCTGAGCTTCACTTTCCCATAAGCACATGGCAGGGGAGGTCACAACTGGAACCCAGGTGAGCTGTCTTCTCTTAAGTGGGAGGAAATCCAGGTGGAAGAGGGAGTGCTTAGAGCACCCAGCCTTCCCTTTTGCAGCAGCATCTCCCATGGGGCCAGGCTTCCTGGACTCTATCTCTGAGGGAGATTTAGAGGGAAGTCGCAGAAATGTACAGATCATCCATGTGTCTCCCATACCAAGCTTGACTCCAATAATAACATGTTACGGAACCGCAAAAATCGTAAAGACCAGGAAGCTAGCCGGATAGCGTGCCTCTTCACTGCACTGTGTGGTTTGTATCAATTTCCCCCTTTTCCACTGAGCTCCTCCCTCCCCCATCCCAGAATCTCACCCCCCACCCAGGATCCCACGTTAGATTAGTCACTGGTTCTCAATGTTCAGGATGTGACAATCTCTCAGACGTTCCTATCTTTCAAGACTTGACACTTCTGAAGCATATGGCCAGTTACTTGGTAGAGAAAGCTCGTTTTGAGTTTTTGACATTTTCTTGTGACTAAGCCATGCTCTTGGCAAGAATGTTGTAGAAGTGAAGTTGCCTTTCTTCCTGTACCATGTCAAGGGACTCCTGATGTCTGTGCAGTCTCTTACAGCGATCATGCGTCACTTCAGTTGGGTAAGGTGGGTGTGCCTCCTCACTTTCTTGAGAAGTTTCTGCCTTCCCTTTGGAATTAGAGAAACAGTATATCCTAAAGGTCTTACTAGGCCACTGCTCACTGATGAGGGAGTGCTCCTGTGGCCTCTGTGGCAGAAGCGCTTCAGACGGGGAGGGACAGCTTGGTAGCACCCAGCTGTCTCTACCTTACTGCTTTGCCTTTCAGCCAGCACCTTCACCTCCTCCTCTTCCTCTTTGTCAGTGTCCTTCACCCTTTTCTCTTCCTCTTCCTCCCCTTTCTCTTCCTTCTCCCCTCTTAACACCATATAACTTCTTGAGGGTTAAGGAGGGCATAGATTTTCTTTCTGTGTTGTAAGGCGAGGTCCTCTGTGAACACACATTCATAACACAAAACACTGTCTGATGACCGCAGTTCTCTTAAGGGCAAAGACTGTGTAGCCCTTAACAGAGATGCCTGGGGCCAGAAGTGTTTTCGATTTGGGCTTTTTTCCCCATTTATATTTCACACATACTTTATACCTACAGTCTTATGATAATTTCATGTAATCCTTTTTTAGTGCCCTTGCATGCAACTGTGACCTGTTATATGAGGTCAGGTATAGAACCAGAAAACATCTTTTCACCATGTGCGTTATTGTACAGAGAGGAACATTTTCATTTAGGAATATATTTCACATGGGGCTTCCCCCACTGCTTGACCTCTGCATCCTCCTCCAGCTAACCCTCCTTCGCTCCTAGACATGACTCTCCTATCAGACATACATACATGGTGTTATGTATCTGTGTACAATTTAGAAACCAGATGTGGAATTTTTGACTTGTAGTATCATTCTAGCATTAAAGAAGTTTTGGATTTCAGAACACTTAGGCTTTTAGTTGAGTTTTTTCTTTGCACTTGGGGTACCAACTTATGTTTCCAATGTAGCCAAAGATATACTTTTTATGACTGTGAACTTCTTGAGATGGAAACATATACCTTACCTTCTCTTTGGGAGGCTTGACTTTTGAAGCTTCAGTGCTCAGAAGCCACTGCTTAGCAAATTCTTCCTAGAGTAGAGAAGACGTTAGTTATGATTTTAAGCTTTACAAATTCTGATATTATTTTTGTGTTCTTATACTGAAGTACAGGGTGTAATTTAGATACACTGTGAGTTTCTTCTCCAGTCCACCTTTGAATTTTCACAACTAAAGTCAACGAGAACAAGCTACAGATTGTGAGATGGTAAGTGAGCAGGTATTGTCACCAGCCCAGACCTGCTGAATCAGTGTTCAGTATGCTTTATAATGGAGTACAGTTGTTAGACATATGTGTGGGGTACAGTGTGATGTTTATTTTATTTTTTAAATCATTTTGGGGTGCTCCTGTGTATGTGGTGTCTTTAAGGTGTGTGTGTGGTGTATTTGGTGTGGTATGTGTGTGTATGAGTGTGTATGTGTGGTGTGACATGGTATGTGTGTATGAGTGTGTGTTGTATGCTGTGGATTTATTTGTGTTTGTGTGTGTGTGCGTGTGTGCATGCTGGAAGTTGACTCGGGGTGCCCTCCTCTTTCCCTCTCCACCTTAGACTTTTGAGAAGGCATTTCTCAGTGAACCGAGAGCTTACTGATTGGTCAGACCGGATGACCAGTGAGTTCCAGGGGTATGCCTGGCTTTCCTCCCCAGCACTGGGGTACAGGTACACATCACTGTGCCTGCCTGGCTTCTTACCTTACCTCAGGGCTGCAGATCCAAACCGAGGTCCTCATGGTTATGTGGTAGGCACATAACCAGCTGAGCCACCTCTGCAGTCCCCAGTGTGGTCAATGTGGTACTTCAATGCATGTACATGATACATAAAGGTCAGGATCTATGGCATGTCTGTTTCCTTAGACATTTTTTTTATTTCCTTGCATTAAGAACATGCACGATCATCTTGACTGTTTTACAAAGGCCTCTTAGCTGAGCTCTACCATAGTAGCTTGATTGTGCCGTAGGTTATTGCAAGTTACTCCTTCCTTGAGCTTGCTTCCCCGAAGATGGTTTGTGTGTACCCTGAAGTACAGGAACACTTTAGAAAGAGTACTCTGGGCTCAAAAGGACCCCGTTTCCTACATGCCTGGACAGTTTTTGCTATTCAGGACCAGACAAAGGTGGCCGCACTGTGAGGGTGGCAGGAATCCACTTCATCCCTTGGAGGTGCAATGGTGGCAGAGGATGTCACAGGAGCTAGTACAGCACAGGGTTAGCTTCAAAGCGTGAGTAGGGCATAAGTGCCCTGGGCTCGCCAGCATCCTCAAGTTTTGTTGACTCATTCGGGTCCCTTATGCAGCTTCCAGTCTGCTGGAGATGGAGCGTGTAGGTGCCCTAGCACCCCAGACAAATGATTCTAAAATCAATTTACCTAATGGACAGTTTATTTAATAATAACACTGCCTTCCAATTCACATGCAACAGGAAGTTAAATAGGTTAAGCCAAACTTGGTTTTAGAGGAAGGTATTTTAGGCAAAATTTCACATGCGTATATTAATCCTAGGCAATCTGAGTTCACATGGTTTCACCTGATCCAAGTGTCGTCTCCTAGGACAAGTGGTGATGATCTTCTCCTCAGGATTGCCTGGCTGTAGAACTTTCTCAGTACAAGAGGCTGGGATGCATCTGTCCCAGTTGTCTTCCTACAGGCTCCTGAGAGGCTTATCACACAGATCTGACTGGGTTGGTGACTGGAATATTGACAAGCATCTTTGTTAGCTGGTCCCGACTTGCTAGGCTCCTGCCTTAGAGCAGTTCTCAGGGACTTGCACATTCTGGAGACATTCCTTGTGATGCTCACGCTCAGCCGGTGCTTGTCATCACCCTGGACACCCTCATTCCAGTGTGATTTAAACTAGTCTTGGTTTTATCATCAAGCCATGGGCCTTTTCTTGAGAGCACTTCCCTGCTTCCAAGTTTATATTTGTGGTGTGATTATTTCATTAACATCTGTCCTCCTCCTGAAGGGCAAGCTCAGTGAACATGTGGGCCATGTCTGCTTTGTCTCATCATGGCACCTTCAGAGACGAGAGTAGGGTGCAGCATAGCTGATTGGAGATGCGGTAAATATTTTTGGATTGAGTAAACACATTAGCAAACCTTTGGCTTTTATTAACAGTAATCACTTACATATGGCACATCTCACAATAACCGCCATACATCAGAGTTCTGACATCAAAGCTGAGAATCATTATTATAGAAGATAAAACATTTCTCATCAAGAAAGCAGTTCAACAAAATCAACGTTTAAGAAATGATAGCAATCGCTGACATTTATTGAGTTCTTGCAGCTTATCAGTCATCACGGAGATTTGACACTATAGCGTACCTCTCTGTGTTTTCACGGAAGCTTATCCTTCTAGCAGGCAGTGAGGGGATCACTAGGTCCTGTTTACCGAGGTGGCTGCTCTCAGCTTCTAGTGGTGTGAAGTGTTCGGTTTTCCGGACAGAGGAAGTGGACCCAGGCTCCCATTCATCTGTCACTCTGCTTCTAGCTCCCAGGTCCCAGTGGTTGATGGTACATTCTGCGTAGCTTTCTTGCCAGGAGGTCAGCCTTCTTGATGACTCTCTTGGGTGGCTGGGTGTTCAGTTTACAGGGTCTGTGTTGACTCTGCTGCTTCTGTCCTCCAAGTGTGTCCAGCATAGGCTCTAATGCCTCAACCTTGTGCCTTTGGTCAAGACACTGACTCCCCCTTGGATTGCATTCTAGTAAAGTGGAGATGATGTTCTGTGTCCCCACTGAATTAACTCAAGAACTCACTTATGTATGTAAAGAACCCATCAAACTGACACGTGATAAGATGTAACAACTGTGATCGATTAGTGTGCATTTTACCATTGTCGAGAGGACTTTGAAGGAATCACCTCTTCGACGGACTTTTATTTGCCATCCCTGCAATTGTCAGCTTAGGGCTACAACTCGTCGATGTAGCCTAGTCAGCTCTCCCCACGCACACGAAGTTCTTTACTGTAGCTGCAAACAAGACACCTGCTGCTGTGGTCGTTCATTCATTCAGTTGTTCATTCCTGAAGTCTACAGTGAGTCTCTCCAAGATGCCAGGCTCCGAAGCCAGGATGATGAGTGACAGCAGGCAATGGCCATGCCTTCATGGAGCTTTTAGTCCAGTGTCTACCAAATGTTGAGACGTTAGAAGTGGAACCAAAGATAATGAGGAGAACTGGGAATGAACTGACGGCTAAATCAGAGCCCGGGCCTACTGCCTCTGTTTGGGTTTTTGAATGCTTCATGTTACTTGGAGCTGAGAGTGGCCATCTTGGTAAACAGGGTCTAATACCCCTTGACTGCTTGTAAGGAAGATGAGCTTCCTTGAAAATACAGTGAGGTGTGTTATATTGTCAAGTGCTTATGATATTTGATGCTGTAAGAACTCAATATCATTATTTTCTATCATTATTTAAATGTTGATTTTATTCGTTCTGCCATAAGAAGACCTAGGTTGGAGGAGCGAGTGCCAGCAATGTCTTTTCCAGGTGATGACAGGCAAGGTGAGGAGGGCTTAAAGGGTGAAGAAAGTGGGTACAGCTGCAGCACTTCTGGACTACACCCAAAGGACTCTATATCTGATCTGATTAAAGAAGGAAAAGCAAGAGGGTAAGGCTGTCTGGAGAGTGGAGGGAAGAAAGTGTCTGTGGTGGATGGGAGCCTGGCATGCTTGGAGACTTGACAGCAGGCTGGCATGCCGAAAGTAAGCTGGAGAGGACAAAGTGGAGGAGATGTAGACATGCCAGGACACGAGAGTCCTTGTTTAGCAATTCTAGACTTAAACTTATCAGCAGGGGGAAGATAATGACAGGGGTTTTAAACTTGGCAGTATTTGGTAATTTAATTGGATTTTGTTGTTGTTTTGAGACAAGCTTTTATTGTGTAGACCTTGCTGGTCTGGAACTTGACATATAGTTTAAGCTGGCCTTGAACTCATAGTGATCTATGCGCCTTACCTCTTGATTAGATTTTTTTTACTTTTAAAAGATGACTATGGCTTTAGAGTGTGTTGGAAAGGGCCAAAATGGACTCATCAAGATCTTAGAAGATGCTGTGGAGTTGCCAAGAAGAGATGTTGGTGACCCCAAAAGGGGCAGCGGAAACAGAGTAGATGAGTGACGTGTTGGGGAGGTACCTAGAACAGAGGCAATGGATTAGGATATAGTTCACTTATTGGGCACAGGGAAGGGAAGGCATCAGAGTTGGCACTTAGGGTTTCAGCCTTTGATCTTGGAGAGACTCTCACCCAGGTCCCGGGTTTATGAGGAGTAGAAGGACTGTATGTTTACCTGAGCTAGAGGGACACAAGCCGAGCTACTGCATAGACAGCTGGCTACCCAAGTATATAGCTCAGAAAACAGACCTGGATTGGAAGTACAAATTTGTTATTCACTAGTGCAAAAGCAAACAAGCAAACAAACAAAAACAGCAGCAAAAACTACCCGGCAGGTTAGAGTTCAGACAGTGCCCTTGACTTAACCTGGAGGAGGAGGAGGAAGAAGCTGGAGCTAGGAATTCATGACAGAACGTTTCCTGACATTGTGGGGGTTTACTAAACTCCCGAATGTCATCTGTTTCTTTCCTGGCAGAGAATAGCTTGGGCCCTGCCAGGCAAGAACAGAATCGCACGTCAGAGAACAAGTCTGTGGACGTAGTCCTGTTTTGCAAGTGTGGCTTCTTCACATCTCTTGTTTGCTGACATCTCTGATGCTGTTCATAGCTGTTCTTGCCCTCTGGTCTCTGTATATTTCAGACATGTATATCCCTCTGCTTTTACTCTCTGCCCTATGCCTGTTCATTTGTTTTCACCCCCAAAAGCTTTCCTGCACCTCCATTTAAGAGTTTTCTCCCTCTCTCATTAGTGGTCGCCTGTGGTGTCTGGTTTTCTGTAAGTTTTTATTCCACCTTATCCTACGGCATCGCATCCCTTGGAGAAGCATGTCTTTATGCTACCTGCTGCATATCTTAATGCCTTGTTCCATTCGAACTGCGTGATTTTTCTATCATACTTCGCAAATGACTTCCTGTCTTGCTTTCAGACAGTGGGAGCTGGTCTTAGCTGTGGGTCTTTCTCCAGCTTTAATCTGGGCTTGGTCTCTAAGTAGTAGGTGATTTTAACTTTGGGTGAGAGAATATGTATGACATTGAAACAAGAAGAATCAAGAACCAGCCCTATATGTGAGGAAGATCTCATTACATTAAGTGGAAAGAGTGTGGAAGAGTTGAGGGTAATGTGCTGCCGTACCTGTTAAGGAGGTGGGCCGGATAATGTATTCATGTTTGCTTTCTCAGATTGAGAGCCTTGGAAAGGAAGAATAGCCTTTTTAGCAAATGAGGCGGGAAAATGGGCCATTTGTATGCAAAAACTGGACCTGGACACAGACTTTGCACTTTACATGAAAATTAATTCAAAAGGACCATAGACATAAAGTAGAAGGTAAAACTGAAGCCCAAGGAATCTGTGTGGCCTTGGCTTTAGTGATGTGTTTTCAGATGGGATGTTGAGAACATGAGCAATGAAAAACACTAGGTTCTGTTAAAATTAAAGCCTCTGTTCTGCTGAAGACACTGACAAGAGAGTGAAAATCAAACCAGATAAGGGAAAAAGCAGCGGAGACTGAACTTGATACTGGAAGCGAGGCTAAGCCCCACCTACAGTGTTCAACTGCTTTCCCAGTCCAAAGTCCCAAATCTTCCACATTCCTCCAATGAATCCACATGTTCAGATCAGCAATAACCAGTTGCCTGGTGCCAGTTCCTGTCTCAGTTATCTTTCTATGATACGATAAAACACCGTTACCTAGGCAACTTATAATCTAAAACATTAAGTTTGGCTGATAGTTTCCAAGGCTTAGAGTCCACAGTATGGGGTGCCAGCCTGCTGAGAGCTTCTGTCTTGATCCACAGCTACAAAGCAGAGAGCGAAACACTGGGAATGATGCAAATCTCTTGAAACTTCAGAACTTGCCCCTGGTGACACATATCCTCTAGCAGGGTCACACTCTTAATCCTTCCTAAACAGTTAGACCAACTGGCACCGAGTATTGGAATACATAATTTTACAGGGGTCATATTCATTCAAATTACCACAGAGTAGTTCTGGGAGTTTCCCTAGCACCTGCTTTCTCCGTAACACCATAATGGCTCCCTCTATCAAGATATCATTGCTCCCCCTCTCTACCCCTCCCCCAACTCAGCATCTCAAGCCCTCATGTTCCTATCCCTTAGCCCCTCCTTCTCCCTTCCCCATTTTACCCGAGAGATCTTAACTACTTCCCTTTCTTAAACCCCAGCTAAGACCCCTAGCAATAGTGGAGAGAGTGCCTGAACTAGCCTTTGCCTATAATCAAATTAGCGACTACCCTGATTGTCATCATAGAACCTACATCCAGTAACTGATGGAAGCAGATGCAGAGATCCACAGCTAAGCACTGGGCTGAGCTCCTGGAGTTTAGCTGAAGAGAGAGAGGCGGGATCATATGAGCAAGGGGGTCAAGATCATGATTAGGAAAGCCACAGAGACAGCTGACCTGAGCTAATGGGAGCTCAAGGACTCTGGACTGAGAGCTGGGGATCCTGCAGGGGACCGAACTAAGCCCTCAGCGAGTGGGTGACAGTTATGTGGCTTGATCTGTTGGGGAGGAGACTGGCAGTGGGACCAGGACTTATCCTGGGTGCATGAACTGGTTTTTGGAGCCCATATTCCCTATGGTGGGATACCTTGCTCAGCTTTGATGCAGGAAGGAGGGAAGAGCTTGGTCCTGCCTTAACTTGGTATACCAGACTTTACTGACTCCCCAAGGGAGGCCTTATTCCCCTCTGAGAAGTGAATGGGGGTAGGATGGATGGAGGTAGGAGAAGGGGAAGAAGGGAGAACTGGAGTTAGTATATAACATTTTAAAAATTTTAAAGAAAAAAATTACCACAGTGTATGACTATTTGCCTGCATATATCATGTATGTGTGTGCTCATGTGTGTATATGGTGTCCCCAGAGGCCAGAAGGGTATCAGATGTCCCAGACCTGGAGATACAGATGGTTGCAAACCACCATGTTAGTACTAGGAATTGAACCTAGGTCCCCTGCGAGAGAAGTAAGCACTCTTGGCCATTGGGCCGTCTCTCCAGGCCCAAAACTTACCTTTTTGGCTAGGCTGCCTAACCAGCAAGCTCTCTGAGTCTGTCTGGCAAAGACCCCCAGCACTGTGCTTTCAGGTACACATAGTATGCCCAGCTTTTTGCATGGGTGCTGGGGTTCAAACTCAGGTCCTCGTCTTTCCAGAGCAAGTGTTCCTACCCACTGAAGCATCTCCAGTCCCATGTACTGGTTTCTAATTCTATGATCCCATGAAAGGATCCAGGTGTCCACATAGAAGTAAGTTATATCGCCAAGTCTAGAAATATGTAAAATGAGCCTCAAGCTTTGTTTACTGCCAAGAAATAAGGAAAAGCTGGGCACATTTAAAGAAAAAAAAACCCATAGTCACAGGAATGATTCAAAGGAGCAAAGTGACTAAAGATGGATCAGTCTGAGCCAGCAAAAGAATAAAATTTAGAATAGAATCCAAAGAATAAAGTGATAACGTCTGAGTCTAAGATACTTTAAATACACTTGAATAAATAAATACGGGAGCTAGAAAACAAGTGTCTCATGCAGAAGTGAAAATAATACAAACATATCGTGTGTGTATGAGGTGTATGTGTGTACGTGTGTATATATTATATGTTTGTATGTATGATGTGTGTGAGATGTATGTGTGTACGTGATATATGCATATGTATTATATGTTAGCATGTATTATATATTGTGCATGTGTGTGTTTGATATGTTTGCATGTATGTATATGATGTATATGTGTATGTATTATGTGTGTATGGATGATATGTTTGTATATGTGTGTATGTGTGCAGGCTCATGTGAACCACAGCGTATGTGTGAAGGTCAGAGGACAACTTGCAGGGGTTGGTTGTCTACTCCACCATAGGTTCTGAATTGTCAGGGTGTCTCAGCAAGGGCTTTGACCTGTGAAGCCACCTCCCTGGCTTCTCATCAAGTCTTCAGTAAATGGTGTAGAGAAAACGTATATATGTGAGGGTCTTACTACAGTTTCAACTATGCCAACAGCTACTACAATTTTTTTATAGTTATGCCTCTAATTATAACCATTCTGATTATGAGTTCAGGAGGTTCACAGCTATATAATGCAAATGCAATAGTGGGATTCTAAGCTCTGTGCTTGGGATTCCGTCACTTAACAAACATTTTAAATTTAATTTTCTTTGAAAAGTTTCTCCATTAAAAAGAAAACCACGTCTCCTTCTATCACCTCTGTAGATGATCTCATTGGTTCTTTTCATTTTAGATTTCTTTACGTAAGAGTTTGTGCTGTGTTGCCTTCCTAAAGGTCAGTCTTCTTTGGTTCTCCATTTTGGAGTAGGAGCAAGTACAAGTCAGCCTTCACTTTGTCGAGAACAGCCAGGTTAATTCCCCATGCATTCTGAAGTCTCTGATAGAGCCATTTTGAATCTATGTATGGAGCTCATTTTACATTGCATGTAGCTGTGAGGGCTTTGTTCCTAGTAACAGAAGCTAGCTGTTTGCTAAGCACATTGAGTACAAAACTAATATGTGACTTTACAAAACAAATCAGATCACCAGGTCATAGCTAACCAAGAGGGAAAGCCAGACACGGTCTGTTTTGTGAAGAGGGTGTGTGTATATTCCGGGTTCTGCCTCTCAGAAGCTGCTTGTTTCCGTGGACGTAGAAAGAGATAAGAAATTGTGAGCAGTGTTGGATACCTCTTAAGATGTCTTACAGACTAGTGCCATTTTGTCCTAAGCAAACTGTGAAGTGGATGTTTACTCTTCTACTGAATGAAGACACAGGCAGAGGGAAGCATGTGGACCCAGTGAGGGAGGGGCTTGGCTGGGAAGCTGCCCTGCGGCTTGTGTTTTCTGGTGGAACCTTATTCTGCAGCATGTTGCTGTACTCAGAAGAGGAAGAGGAATCACCAGAAGTTAGCGTGCATACCTTGCAGCCTTCCCCTTAACTCAGACAAATACCTCACAGACTAGGAAGGCACTTGGGACCAAATCCAGGGAACCCATCTCATTTTTGAAGAGACCACCCGTGTAGCCACTCTAGCAAACGTGGAGCCTGAAACCATGATTGATGAGACTTGGAAAAGTGATAGCCAAAAAGAAAGACAATCCAAGAATTCCTTATGTTCTTATTTCATATCTGCAGGCAAACATGTATTCAGAAACAATACAATGGTGTATTGATACTAAGTTAAATTTTAGAGCTGAATACCACTTTAAAATCCTTTCAATAATTTTTAAATTTTTATTGACACTTTGTCATTGTTTACAGTTATGGGCTACAGAGTGACATTGTGGTTTGTATACATCGTGCAGAATGATTAGATAAACACACCCACTTGAGTGTCTTGAAGGTCTTGAGGTACTGTACTCAGTGCCTCAAGACCCTAATGTGTTTGGGGTAAGGACAGTTGAACTTTTCTTTATAAAAACACATTTGAAATGCATACTATTTTATCATTAACAGATCATCTTGAGGTGCAAGAAAACTGAAGAATAATCTTGTTCCTCCAGTCTGATCTCCCCATTGCAGTCAACCCCCAGCCTCCACAAACACTGTTCTACTCTCTCCTTCTGTTATACATGAAAAAGCAGTGTTTGTCTTTCCACATCATCTATCTCATTTTGCTAGGATTATACTCTTCATTTCTTTCTGTAGTGCTGAATATGACAGAGCTTTTCTTTTTCTAAGATGGTCACTGTTTGCTAACGACATGCTCTTTTCCTGAGAAGAGTACAAAGACCCCACCCAAAATGCTGCAATAAATGGATTTAGTAATAACTAACCCACAAAGTATCAGTGGTTTATCTGCGCACTGAAAATGGACTATCTGTTTTCCTTCTCTAAGTTAGAAGAAAATGCACAGCTCTAAATCCGCAGGACTACTTCTAAGCAGAGAATTGTCACCTTGAGGCTTGATTATCTGGCCAGAGACCCTAGGCGTTTAGAAAAGACATATTTAATTTATAGTTTCAATTTTTAAAGGTCAAAAATATGTATACTTGAAGTCATAGTGTTCCAATTTCTGTGAATGTCTGAAAAATGGTTCCCAAACTTTTAATGCTTACAGGTTCTTTCGGTCAAGAGCTTGGGCATAGCCTAGAGGAGAGCACTTATCTGTGCTTCATGATATTTGTGGCTTCAACTGGGGAGATCAGGCGGTGGGGGAAGCCATCCAGAGGAGTTTCCGTGCTGGGTTATACCAGCTATTGGCTCATGTCAGTTTCTGTGTCAATAAGAGTATCTGCCTACTGTCTCCTGGATGTGACTTGGGCTTCCTCCCAGCACGGTGCCCTCAGGAACCTCAGGCCTCTTAGGAGGTGATTGGGGGCGTCAAGCATATCCTGGTACACAGGGTTGAAACTGTACTCATGCGTTTGTAACCCACCCTTGGAGGTCACCAAGCACCACAAAGTCACCCAGATCTGTGGGACCCCTTCTCTTTCTGTGAGAGAGTTAACAAGACCACTACATAGATGGACATGCCATGGGGGGAAGGGATACTGCAGTTGCCTTTCCCTGTCACCTGTCCTGAGGGCAAGAGCGGGCTATCCTTCCTGCCACTCCTGTCAGAGTGGGACCAGCTCTATGGATTGCTCCTTTATGGTTTTCTGCCTTTCTCTTCAGATTCAAGCTCTTTTGTGTGTCTTCACTCGGTAAAACATCTAAGCATGTTTACTATGTCTAAGTATGTTTATCATGTTTGTGCCCGAGCTCAGCATTAGTTCTGGGAGGAACAGTACTTCCCATCCATGTAGTCAGTTTTAGACTCATTCCAGCTAACAGTGCCGCCGAGTCCTCCAATGAAACCCTTGCCATTAGCATGAACTAAGCACACGGTGCTACTAGACTTAGCCTTTATTGATGTTTTACAGCAGAGCTATGGGGACAATTCTGAGGAACTACTTTCTTTTTATCCCATTTAGGGGTCTTCTTAGGATTTTGGGGTGGTCCACTCAGTGCTCTATCTCCTCATGAGGTGGGCTGCTTTTCCATATCCAAAGCAGATTAGTGGCTGCAGGCCCTTAGTGTCCTGCTTGCCTTGAGGTCTTTCCAGAGGTAAACATGGCTGGGGTACAGCCTTGTTTTTTTTAATATCATCTATCTTTAATCTTCTTTGTTGATCCCACAAGGCAGTTGCTTGTCCANCTGCTGTTGGAATGTGGGCAGGCACAGAGCAGGGTACCAAAGCTCTTTCTGCTAGATTTCTACCTAAGCCATGTACGTATCTCGTATGGAGGAGATCGCCAGAAAAGACACCTTTCTTAGATACTTCTTATCTTTCCCAATGAAGAAAATGGACACAGGCCATTTAGAATGAGTCTTTCCTGTTTTCCTACTATTTCTAACTTTTCCTCAGCAGGGGTCTCTGTAACATGTTGAAAATGTCTACTGGGTATTCTTTCCTATTGAACTTGTTGCTTTTTGTTTGAGAGAGGGTCTCACTGTGTCTGTAGACCAGGCTGGCCTCAGACTCACAGAGTTCCTCTTGCCTCTGCCTCCCAAGTGCCGGGATTAAAGGTGTGTGCCACTAAACCAGGCTTTAGGTTCCTTTGTTGCTGCTGCTGTGGCCAAACGCATGTCAGAGACACCCTAAGGAAGGCAGGCAGGCTCACAGGTGGCGGGTGCCGCTCTTCATGACAGAGAAGGTGTAGCAGCAAGAGTGTCTCTGGGCACTTGAAGCAGCTGGTCATACTGAGTTGGAAGCCGAGATGTGAGAGAAAGCGCTCAGCAGGCCTCTTCCTTTCCTTTACACTCAGTCCAGGACTCCAGGCTGGGAGGTGATGTCACCTGCATTCAGAGTGAGCTGCTCTGCTCTGTTCATTATAGCTGTTTGGATACACCTCACAGACACCCCCAGAAGTTCATTTTCTGGTGGTTCTAACTACAGTGGAGCAATAATGAAGATCAATCATCACAGATGACTGATTTAAAAAAATACTCAAAACAGAGTACATCAGTATTAAGTTTGGAAAAAATGATAAATATTTCAATAAAAAACTTCTTGTGTGACCTTGATCAGCCTATACTGTTTGGAATTATTCTTCTTGAATTTTATTTCCAAACATAGCATGAAATTCATATGGCCCCATGAAATTGTACTTCTGTTCATGGTGAACTGGTTGTGCCTGATACCACAGGGCGGACCTTAGGGAATTGTTTAGATGCAGCCGAGCAGTTGAGCAAAACTTCTATTTTAAAATTCATATATGGAAATAAAGAGTAGGAAAGATTTGTCTCCATAGAGTGAAAGGACTCAGGGTTTTAGTCGATGAGAAAGTCAGTGTACATGTTAGGTTGCAGTCCCAGTCACACATGGCAGAAAGCAAGGCAGGGATAATGTCACCATTCTGTGCAGTAGAAGACATTTGCCCCAATTCCTGTTTCTGTTTTGGTGATGCAGAGTAGATTCATTTGAGCATGTCTGAAGCATCAGGACCAATAAGCTGATGTGTCTAGAAGGAAGAATAAAGAAGAGTCATTTTCTAGGAAAGGTAATAGTTCAACTGGGAGACAGGGATATATGGGAGAACCCTTGGCTTGTAAAAGAAAAATTAAAAAAAGACTTTAAGAGGGATTATTATTATTGTTTACAAACATCTATAAGGCAAGCAGGTCATTCTGGGAGTGGTGTTCCTGGGGACAGCACTCTGGAGTGAGGCCCAAGGCTAGACAAGTGCTGCCCACAGCCCTGCTTGGTGATGTATTGTACTACAGAGCTGGTGTCCTTTCCAGGCTTTCAGGAAGCACGTCTACACGAGGAGTCAGGGCTCTCAGGTTTGGACCACTCGCAAGAAGCTCATTGGCAGTTGCTTCCACCCCCATCCTCACCTACAGCTGCAAATGGCCCCTAGTCACCACTCATCATGGAGTTTCAGACTTCTGTCACCCTTGTGGTGAGCAGCTGGCCAGCAAGGATATCCAACATATTCGACTGCACAGTATCTTAAACATTTAGGTGTTCAAAAATCCTCTGGGGTCTTGCTGTGATGCAGAGTCTGACTCAGTAGGTCTTGGGCTGGGGAAGGCAGTCATGATGCTGCTGGCCTGCAGACTGCATGTTATCAGTCCTCCTTCTCATTCCTGTGACCTAATGACAGTGGGAAGGGGGAAGGGTATGTGTGGGCTCAGAATTTCAGAAGGTTCGATGTGTGTCAGCTAACTGCTTTGCTGTGGCCTATAGTTAGGCAGTGGAATCAGGTGACAGAGGAAAATGCCTGCTTATGGGCAGCTTAGAAAGTCCGAGAATGAGGGAAGAGGGGAGAGAGAAGGAGAGGCATAGAGTCATCTGAGAGAAAGAGCCATACAGAGAAGGACAGATAGATACATAGAGACAGAAATACAGAGAGAAAGCCAGAGACAAAAACACATAAAGAAATAGAGATACACACAGACAGAGAAAGAGAGATAAGAGAGACAGAGAGGCACACACCACACACACACACACACACACACACAC